>JACYFF010030857.1:0-23241 GCA_017589665.1 Selenicereus undatus
AAAGTTCATAACGTTTTCCAAAAACTTTACAAACATCATAGAGAACCAATGTTAAAGGTTTGACAATTTTATGCCAAGCCAATAATTACCAGAAAATTCAGATAGCAACCGAACTTTGGGCACTAAAACAAGGTAGTCCCATCAAAAATTCATTACTCACAAAGTACATATCCAACATTTATGAAACTTCACACAAAACTTCCAAATAACATGAATATTATATAGTAAAAACTGTATAAGTTTTCTCCAACCCAATAGCTCACAATAATCAAAACATTAACCGAATTTCAACACGAATTTATAGGGCAGATCCAATCAAAAATTTGTAACTTGCGAACCACAAGTCAAACATTCACGAACATTTACAGGAAATTGCCCAATATCATGGGCAACATACAATACAAATTTCACGAATTTTTGCCAACCCAATAATTCACAAAAAATCAACAGTGTCCGGCTGTGTGCAAAATCCAAAATCCAACCCCTATTTTTCTACTCTCTTGTTCATCCAATACCAATAATCAATCCAAAAATCCATAGTTTAGCATGTGTTTGGATGAATTCACAACATACCCATCAATTCACAACACCCAATCAATCAAAAAATCAGAATTAAACATACAACTCAAAGAATTGGGTTTCTAAGGGGGAGGAATTAAGATTCTAATCTACTAAGCCCTAAAACATCAAATTCAAAGCTTCAATCCTCACTTGATTTCTCAATCTCAAGCATAAATAATCAAATTTATCTTGCCCTAATCAATTTTAGGTTGAGGAAGACAAGAATTACTCACCTTGAATTGATTTCAAAATCAAAAACTTTAATCTTCTCCTCCTCCTTGTTCTTCTCTTTCTCTCTCCTCTCTTCTCTCTGACTTCGTGGGTTGGGGTTTTTTGGATGAGAAAAACAGAGAACCCCCCTCCCCCCAAAATCTCGTGAAAGAAATAAATTCCCTTCCTTTTGCATTTTCTTTTTTTTCCCCTTTATTTTGGGGGTCAAGCCCCTGTTTTTGACTCATCTTTCCATTTTCATTTTTTTTAGGCAAATACTACTAAGTGAAACATACTTTCTAATTACTCCCTGAAATATAATAATAATAATAATACGTAAAATACACACATGTGCCTAAAATAAAACCATTACAATATACACAAGTAACAAAAATTTCGAGGAATTACATCATTCCCCCGTTAAAATAAGTTTCGTCCTCGAAACTTATCATCACCAAGTTTCTAATCTCAATTTCCATATCACACAAATCCACATTGCAACTCAAGCCACGAAGAGCATACATAATGCACAGAATCACGTAGATGCACATCATCAAACAGATAGTCAATCACATGTGCACACAAACCCTATAGGTTTGAGGTGGAATGATTATTGCTCTGATACCACTTCTATAATGCCCCACCCGAAGGGGCCAGGTGCGTCACCATTGTGGATGTTTCACTAAGAACGCCCATAAGGCTTTCTAAACTTCTTAACCTTAATTAGCCCATTCATAGGTGATAGCAGCGGAAGCTCTTATCGAAATCTAACTAAAGTTCAGGAGGGTCAATCTAAAGGACGGATTACATACATACTTAAACCATATCTATAGTGTTCTTACACATATGTATTCCCAAAATACATCCATGCTTACATTTAATAAGCATAACTCATAACAAAAACAAATAACGGGGTCCACATTCCCAACTAAGTTCTTCGAAGATATTGCACAGCTCGCTAGCTCTCTTAATACTCTTGTTGTCCCTTTTTGCATCCAAAACCTGAAAAATGGTGAGGTCATGAGCTCCCCGAACCCAGTGAATAACCCTTACCTTCCCTGTTGTCATACTTTGCACATTAACCGGTTAACACATAATCACACAGTAAACGTATCTTATGACACATATACAAAACGTGTCATATAACGTATGGAGGACGATAAAAGAAATGCATATGCTTCAAGAATCAAAATAAACTCATACCTTCCATATCTAATATGCTCACAAATATCACAAACCCACACAAACATATTTATGTCATGGAATGGGCAATTAGAGTGGCTTAGTCATACTTGTCCCATACTAGGCATGATTCAAGGACCCTCGTTTTCACTTAAGTCCATAAACAAACTCTGTTGTTAGTCTATTCACTAAACTAACCATGATTGTCTCATACCAATCATGTCCTTTGGGCTCATAGTCCTCACTGGAGTCCAAAAGAAAGCAAAATCTGCTAAGCAACCTAACGGCCCGCCCATACATTAAAGCAATTTTCTCATAAAAGTCCACATACTTGGCATAAACTCATCATATATTTCAAGATCAACCACAAGCTAGCTCATAGATATCCTGAATGATTGTTCAAATCTAAACCAAATCCAAAATCCAAATCCAAGCCAAACCAATTTCATAACATATCTAAAGTCCAAATCCAAGGCAAAACCAATTTCACAACACATCACATATCCTTAACTGAATGCAAAGCTTTTAGTTTGGGGGAAATAAACTCATGACCCACACAAAGAACCATCACAACAGAGGGGTGACAAACACATCCTGGTGGCCCAACTACGGCTCATTCATATGGTACCAAGCAATGGTGGGCCAGTCGCAACTCACTCATATCGTACCCACCAGGCATTCAACGCTCTAAACTACGTGGAGGTCCTCGAATCACAAACTGATGAGTCACATTCACATCCTAGAGTACCAGGGACCCATACAACTCCCATATAATACAAACTGATGAGTCAATTAGCGGACCGGGCAGTGCCCACTCAAGGTACCAACCAACAAGTCACACCGCTCCAAACACAAAGACAACTACTTCTATGGCCATAGCTCTCGAACGCTCTGTAGTAGCCTCAGACAAGACATGAACCTCTTTCTCCAAAAACGTAGCTTAATGAAATCATATAATCACATTTTATTTTCAAAGAATTTCAATTCCACAATTTGAACAAAAATGTAATCAAAACAAAGCATAATTCTATTCAAAATACTTTTCAGCGGTTTCCAATAAATCATAACTACATTTTACTATTATAATGCGTGAAATCATCACAAACGTGATGATTATTTAATTTATGCATATGATTAACCCATAATTACACCAAAAGTAATGTTTTACTCAAAAATTCATAACTCATAGGATACACATCCAACAGGAACAAAAATTGGCAGATAGTTATAAAATAACATCATGCATTCACTAGAATGTTTTCATAATTTTATGCTGAGCCAGACCTCCATAATAATCGAAACTGTACCAAGAATTATGCTTTAAAACAGCACAGTTTCAATCAAAAATCCACAACTCATGAAGTACATCTCCAAAGTTCATAAAAATTTTCAAAAAATTTACAAACATCATAGAGAACTTATGTTAAAATTTTCACAATTTTATGCCAAGCAAATAATTGCAAGAAAATTCAGACAGTAACCGAACTTTGGGCACTAAAACAGGGCAGTTCCATCAAAACTTCATTACTCACGAAGTACATATTCCAAATTTATGAAACTTCGCATAAAAATTTCAAATAATATGAATATTTTACAGTAAAAATTTTATACGTTTTCTCCAACCCAATAGCTCACAATAATAAAAACATTAACTGAATTTCAGCACGATTTTAAAGGGCAGATTCAATCAAAAGTTCGTAACTCACAAAATACATATCAAACATTCATGAAAAATTACAGTAAATTGCCCAATATCATGGGTAACCTACAGTACAAATTTTAAGAATTTTCGCCAACTCAATAATTCACAAAAAATCAAACAGTGCCCGGCTATGTGCAAAATCCGAAAATTCAACCCCTATTTTTCTACTCTCTTGTTCATCTAATATGAATAATCAATCCAAAAATTCATAGTTTAGCATGTGCTTGGATGAATTCACAACATACCCATCAATTCACAGTACCCAATCAATCCAAAAATCACAATTAAACATACAACTCAAAGAAGTGGATTTCTAAGGGGGTGGAATTAAGATTCTAATCTAATAAGCCTTAAAGCATCAAATTCAAAGCTTCAATCATCAATTCATTTATCAATTTCAAGCATAAATAATCAAATTCATCTTGCCCTAATCAATTTTAGGTTGAGAAAAACAAAAATTACTCAGCTTGAATGGATTTCAAAATCAAAACTTTAATCTTCTCCTCCTCCTCCTCCTTGTTCTTCTTCTCTTTCTCTCTCCTCGCTTCTCTCTGATTTCGTGGGTTGGGGTTTTCTGGATGAGAAAAACAAAGAACCCCCCCCCCCAAATCATGTGATAAAAAAAAATCTCCCTCCCTTTTGTGTTTTCTTTTTTTTTCCTTTTTTTGTTTTTGGGTCAAGCCCCTGTTTTTGACTCATCTTTCCATTTTTATTTTTTTTTGGAAATACTACTAAGTGAGACATACTTTCTAATTACTCCCCAAAACATAATAATAACAATAACATTGTAAGTGCCTTCGTTATTTTTATGTTAAGTTGCCCGTATTACCTTTTTATGTTATAAAATCGTATTTTTACTAAGTATATGAGTTAAATGATTATCGATGTGCTTTTGGGAGCTGTAATTTTATTAAAAAAGGATTATTATTGCTATTATTGATTTTAAAGTTAATTCGTGCCGTTTATGTCTTTAAATTATATTGATAGTTTAATCTAATCGTTAAACGATTAATTTCATTAAAAAGGACGATTACTTGATTTATGTATTATAAAATTATTGAAATCGATGCTAACTCGAGTTTTTAAAATCGTCTTTCGATTTATTTAGTCGATTCCCAAAGTTTGATTAAGGATGTTAATTGTAGGATGTTTCGACTCGAGTTTAGACTCTTCATTCATAAGTTTGGGGTTGGAACCTAGCTGAAGCATGTTATTTGAGCCAAAAAAAAAAGAGAAATCAGCAAAAGGGGGGTGGGACTCTCGGGCCAGGGGAAACTGAAAACACCCCCGACCCTCCTCTCTCTCTCTAAATCTCGCTGCTCCCTCTCTCTCATCGGTAACTACTGGCCGGCGTCCGGCGTCACTGCCGTCCGCCACGCGTCGCCGGCGAGAGGAGGCCACCGACCCCCTAACATGCGTCTTCCACAGGCCAAACTCCACCACCCATCGTCCTCCACTTCTCACGGCCAAACGACCCAAAGAACCCATGCGTTTGCCGCCCCTATTTCGCCGCCCATGTGCCGAAATCCGGCCACCCACCTCCATCCCAGCCTCCTCTATAAGGTAGAGCCTAAAATCGAGCCTCAAACCGCCTCAATTGCCACTCAGTCGAAGCTAGGGTTTTGGGTTTTGGGAGTGCCGAGCTGGGTTCGAGTTTAGAGGGATTTGAGGTCGAATTGAGTCCGTTTTTGCAAGGGTCAAGCATGGATTGGGTTGGTTCGTGCTTCAGTAAGCCAGGGCTAGGGAATCGAGTTTTCTAGCGCTGTCCGGCAGCCTTCGAACGAATCCTTAGCTTGGAATCGAGGTGGGTGTTCCTCGCCTCCTAAATTAGTATTAATTTCGAAAATGTTTTCAGCAGATTGATGTTGCATGTCAAGTTAGGGTTTGTTAAATTCGTTAGAAATGGCAAGAAATTTGTTGTTCATGCTTAGGTTCGATTCATTTGATTGATTGATGCCTAAAATTGTAAATCAATGCGAATTATGTGCCTTTAGGATTGATTCAAGTCCATGAATGAAAACCATGCGTGAACTGTTAATTCGAAGTTATATTAACGTGTTTAACTTCGATTGAAGTTGAGGAGTTAATGCATGAAAAAGAATTAAAAACGAAGTTATGTTAACGTGCTTAGCATTGATTCAAGTTAATGAGATAACGTGTAAAAAAGGAATTAAAAATCGAAGTTGTGTTAACATGTATAGCTTCTATTCAAGTTATTTGGCTAATATGTGAAAAAAGGATTAAATTCGAAGTTATATGAACGTGTTTAGCTTGAATTCGATTAAAGTTAGCTAATGTATAAAAAGAATTAAAAACGAAGTTAGTTTAACATGTTTAGCTTCGATTCAAGTAATGAGTTAATGCATGAAAGGGGATTAATTTCGAAGTTATATGAATGTGTTTAGCTTCGACTCAAGTTAATTAGCTAATATGTGAAAAAGAATCAATTTCGAAGTTCTTTAACATGTTTAGCCTCGATTCGAATTAAAACTAGCCAATGCATGTAATCGAACTAAATTCAAGGCTATTGAATTATGTTAGCTTTCATTTGAACCCCTTCTTAGTACGTTCATGCGTAGGAAAGTACTTCGAAATGCATTGTATATGATTAGAATGTTTGATGTACTGAATAAAGTGTTGTCGATCATAAAGAAATGTGGTTATATGTGGCTGAATGGTGCGGTTGCTCAGGTAAGAGCTTAAACCTCACTCTCTTTTATATAATCTAATATGATAACATATTGTGATTAATGAATTGATGAAACGAGCTAGTAGTTGGATGGTTTGAGGACAACATTATGAGCGTTTGAGGTCTCCTGGTACGGTGAAAGTGAGGAGGGAGACTGGGTTGTGAATTAACCGCAATCGTATGGATTGCGAGGCCATGTGTGGCTCATTGTGTTGAATTGATATGAAGTGCTTAAATGTGATATATGTGATATATGTGCTTAAATGCTCAAATTGCATTATGTGCATGAGAGTAAGTTTTTCAGAGAAAGGTTTCATGTTTTGAAATGATAGTAGCCATAACTATTAATGCATGATGGCCTATTTTAATTAAATGAAAATAGTTTGGGAGTGAAGTCGCTTGAACGGGGGAATCCCTAAAGAGTTTTACAAAAGCGTGAGTTGCAGGATAAAGGATTTCGCTGTGAGAGGTAGCAAACTTATTAGTCGTTAAGACTAGTTTAAATGGCTAAGATAAGTGCATAGGGACATCAGATAGGGAGTGAACCTGCTTGAACGGGGGAATCTCTATATAGCCTAGGGAGTAGTCCCTAGAGACCCTGACGAGGGTTAAGGTTCAAAAGTTAGTTGTCATCTCGGGAGTAAGAGCTTAGGAGATTGAGTGTAGATCTCTCCCAACCAGCACTTTATGATCTTATGCCCAGAACTAGTTTTTTATCAAATGAGAAAAGCAGTTGGCGTTTTGCCTTTTTAAGTACTTCAGAAAGAAAGTTTTTAAGGGTCATTATGAGATCAAGATGAAAGAGATTCTTTCAAAAGATATATGAGTCTCAAGAGGCTAAGAGAAGAGTTTTTATGAGCCTCAAGAGGCTAAATGAAGTGTTTTTAAAGAAAAGAAAGAAAGTTTCCTATGTATGACTTGTGCATATCATATGAATGAGATTTAAGCAAAGTATCAAAAGTGTTATGTGCATGTTCCAAGTATAACTTGTGAATGAGATGCTAAGCAAGATACGAGTATGAAAAGAAAGTCTTAAGGGTCCTAAAAGGGCAATACGAAGAGATTTCTTGAAAGGAAGTTAACCTTCAGAACTTTTAAGAAATTCTTGCAAAGAAAGAAAAGAAAGCGTCTACACTTGTAACTTCAAAGCATGTGACTTTAAAGAATATGTGGCTTCAAAGTGAGTTTACAAGCATTATAGTTAGACGTATGTGATTTCAAGGTGCCATGTGGCCATATTCTTCACACGTGCATCATGTAATGATTTCTTGAAATGAGTAGCAAGGCATCCTGTTATGTTTAGAATCCCAAGTTGTGTAAGTGAGTTCCTATCATGCCACCGTTGATCGAAACTAAGAACCCATCATGTTTAAGTGTTTACAATCTATAACATGTAACTTATTATTATAGCCATAGTGTTACCTAACTGTTCATTAAGTGGATATTATGAGTTATGTTTATGAGAAAGAAAGCTATGTGTTTAGCCTCAATACTTGCTTAAGTGTTTAACTGCCTGTTAGTAAAGAACTTTGGTCATTTAAGGACCTAGAAATATGTTAAGTGGGTAAAGTGAAGCTTATGGTTAGTGATATTTCTATAAGAACTTCGCGAATTCCTATTATGATATTATAGTTTGATTACGTGATATGTGATTAGTAAAGATACTATTGCCTGCAACGGTTTTGGTTTTAAGGGGGTTGGGGGACACTCACTGAGCGTGTGGTTGCTCATCCTACTACTCTTTCCCCTTTTCCCCCAGGTTTTCTTTATGACAGGAAGAAGTTGAATAAGTTGGAATCGATTATTGCTTGCAAGGTGTCATTGGTGCCTATTTATGTCTTTAAGGAGTCATGTAAAGCCCTTTTTAGTTTGTAAACGTTTGTAAACAGTATTCTAAGTTCATGTAATCCATATTGGTTATGAGTCGCTCTATATGGCCATATGAGCCAACCATCCGGTCAGTTAGATGTCTTTTGGTTGAAGTTGGTTATGTTTTAGGATGTAAACCCCATACTCTGGTTGTGTGAACCGTTGAGTTGTATCTTTTACTGTTTCTGTATTAATGAACTATTCTGTTTTGTGTACTCCGAGCGGGTGGCTCGTCGAGTTATGAACTCCGGCGTGTGGCCGTTGAGTTATGTTTTTAATGTTTACGCTCCCGTTGATTTACAGGGACTTATTGTAAGGCGTTTAGCCTGGAAACGTTCGGTTTTCAGGGGAAATTCTGTCCGTTTCGTCCCAAAATTAAAGTAAGAAGTTAGGAAAACGTAATGCTTTCGGCCCTAGGGGCTAGGGGTGTTACAAACGTAAAACACACACATGTGCCTAAAATAAAATCATTATATTATACACAAGTAACAAAAATTTTAGGGCGTTACACAGACTGACCACCTTCACCACCAGTGCAAATGTTTCATTGAAATCAAAACCCTCTATCTGTTGATCTCCTCTAATAACAAGTCTTTCTTTATATCGCTCAATAGATCTGGCTGAGTTATACTTAACTCAGTATACAGATTTGCAGTTTAAGGGTTTCTTACCTTGTGGTAAGTCTGTAATTGTCCAGGTTTTATTTGCTTCAAGTGCCTCGATTTCTTTTGCCATAGCCTTTTTCCAATTAGTATCTTGAACTGCCTTATGAAAATAGCTGGACTCCACAATTTTTGCAATAACAACGAGAAATTATTGATGCGCGCTAGAATATTTCTCACAAGTGACATAATTTACTATAGGATAAGGATTACCTCAAGACACCATTTGCAGTGGGCGGATTAAAGTGGGGTGTTTTGTTCTGGTGGAATAGCATAAGTTGTCTTGCAAGTGGTTCAATGCCTTCGTTCTTGCTTCCCTCAGCCCAAATTTTTTGCTGCAATCTCCTGATCGAGACTCCCCTTGTTTGATGTGATCTCGGCAGGTGGAACAAGTCCATTAGCACTGGGCCTTGACGCATGCGTGCTTGGGGAAGGCCCACTGTTTCAGCCTGATGCATCCCTGCTTGGGCCATCTGCATAAGGCCCAGTTTCGCTGCTGTCTTCGTCTGTGGACATGGGTCTCATTGAAACCAGGCCCTTATCCCAGGTTCCTTCTTGCTCGGTCCTAGCTTGGGCCTGATCACCAATAGGTGATCCCTCACTGTCCATTCTTTGCCTAGCCTACTCATATGAGGAGGCTCAAGTTCTCTTGTTGTGTTGTTTGGTCCATTCCATTCGTCTCTTAATGTCGGGTTTTGAAGATCAAGGAATTCCATAGTTTGCATAAGATCTTCACATGACTTATTTGTAACCTCATGAGGAAATATGTCTTCGTAAAATATTACATTTTTACTCACAAATAATTCTCCAAACTCCAAATCATAAACTTTCCAACCTTTCTTTCTAAAAAGATAACCCACAAAAATGCACTCTTGACTTCGACATGCAAATTTATCCTTTTGTCTTTGGTACTTGTGAGGATAACATAGACATGCAAAGACTTTATATGATCATCTGTGGGTTGTGCATTGAGTAAAATCTCATTAGGTGTCTTTTCGTTCATGATAAGAGTAGGTGTTGTATTGATTATATAGGCTGCTGCTAAAGCACATTCCCTCCAATATTCTAATAGTAGATTTGCTTGGAAACGAAGAGCTCTTACAACATTTAGAATATGACAGTGTTTCCTTTCAACTCTACCATTTCGTTGGGGTCTATTAACACAACTCATTTCATGCATGATCCCATTTTCATTATAAAACCTATTTATGGGACCGAAGGTAAACCCTTTTCCATTGTCACGTCTTATGACCTTGACACTCATGTCAAACTGATTTTTCACCATCACACAAAAGTTCATAACCATTTTAGAAGGTTCACTTTTGTCTTTTATTAGGTAAACCCAAGTCCCACTACTAGCATCATCAACAAAGGTCAAAAAATAATGTACTCCACATAGTGACTCAACTCTATATGCACCCCAAATATCTTAATGAATCAAATCAAACCAACTTGCAGCTTTATTATCACTTAAAGGAAAAGGTAATCGAGATTGTTTTGCTCCAAAATGCACGTCACAAGGTTTATGGCTACCTTTATTTTAAAAAATTCTAACTTTGCCAGATAACAACAACATGACTCCCATTGAAGGATGTCCTAGTGTTTGATGCCATATATCGTAAGTTTCTACTTGATTTTCCTTGGCTTCTTTCAATGATGCATCCTTGAACAAATAGACCCCTCTTCGTTGTTCACCCACTCCAATTGGCATTCTCATAGAAAGGTCCTGTATCACACATAATTGTAGAGTAAATGTCACTGTGCATACCAAATTATTAATTAATTGCGCAACTCATATTAAATTGCAAGTTAAACCTAGAACCAATAATACATCATAAAGAGTTATGCTCAAGTTTAATTTCACCATTCCTTGTTTACTTGCAATGCTACTTTACCCATTAGCCATTTTTACCAAAATTGGATGAATAGTGTGGAGCTTGGTTTATTTCCTAAGATCATCTGTCATGTGACAAGTTGCCCCTCTGCTAAGCAACCAATCATTATTACCTGACAATTTTTGACAACTTGTTTTTGAAGTCTCAATGAGACTCAGCAATCACTGAATTTGTTCAGCACTTAGCCCGGGTACTAACGGTGGACCAGCAGCCCTGTCATTCTCGATGTTTGAGTGACTCTCCGCTGCTACTCATCCTAGCTCAGCTACGGCATGGGCAGCATATGCAGCTGCTTGACTTCGACCCCGTCCAGCATTACCACAACCACCTTGGGATCCGCAACCTCTCAGTGGCCACAACCCCCTCCTTGCGGCACCCATCCAGTTGGATGGCCCATAATCTCGAAGCAATTTTGTTCTTCATGTCCCATTTTGCCACAATGTTTGCACATAGGGCGCGGCATGGTTGGAAGTAGACTCACGGCAAATGCTGCTCCATTTTCGATGTTGCTATCTCATTTGACCATAGCTTTCCGATGGTTCTCCTCTTGCGTGATCGCATTGAAAATTTTATCAAGTTGAGGTAGTGAATCTTAAGCAATCAATTGACTTCATATGGATGAAAATTCATCATTATTCAGTCCCATTAAAAACAGAGGGGCCTTGTCTTCTTCATACATCCGAATAAGTTTCTTGCCTGCTCCACATTCATACCCTTTAGAAGTTTGCAATTGCAGCTTCGAGTTGATGAATTTTCGGTAAATTTGCAACCGAATATCTCTTATTTAAGTCACCCCATATCTCATATGCTATTTCTTTGTAAGGCACATTGAGTCTTAGCTTGGGATCGATTATATTAAGAAGCCATGAGCAGAGCATAGAATTTACTAAATCCCATGCATCCGCTTCGGAGAATTCTTGTTCTATATTTTTCTTAGGTCATTTTAGGGTTCCTTCAATGAAACCCAATTTATTTTTCACTCTTAGTGCAGTTTTAACCGTCCATTGCCATAATTTGTAGTTTTTCCCGTCAACAACTACTGCAATAATTAATATTCCTGGTCCATCTAAAGGGTGCAGAAAGTGTAGAACATAAGCTTCGATGATGAAGACTTTTTTGTCTGCTTCACCCATGGATATTTAGAAACAGATCACCTTGGATTGCAATGCTTTGATACCATGTTAAATTTTATATATCAATTGGGTCATAAGCAAAGAGTCATGTATATAAGCTCAATTGAGGTTCCAACCCAAAACCAATTGGTAGTGGGTGGAGTACCTCACAAGCTTATATATAAGCACAAGCCCTTCAATTTTTATTAGTGTGGGATAATACCCACTTTCATATACTTTTTATTTTATCGACGTTGGACAATACCCACTTTCTTACTCTAACACGCCCCCCGCACATGTGGGCTACTGACAAGGCCCAACACTTGCACACAATTTTTAATCAAACAGGGATGGTGGTGAATCAAGATCGAGCAACCTTGCTCTAATACCATGTAGAATTTTGAGAATTTGTTCAAGAATTTTGTGTTGAATGTTTGTGTTTCTTGATGATATTACAAGCTTTGCTACACCCTATTTATACACGCTTAACACGAGCATGCCTAGCAAACTAAAACCTTAGCTTGTTGTTCAAGATATTGGCCAAATTATCTTAGAACATAATTAAAAAATATTACAAGGAAGTAGTTTCCTAAAAAAAATCATACACTTGATTTGTGTCCTAATAATTTCCGCATCATCTAGACTTATGTTACGTTAACTCATCTTGTTAAACTAAACCTACATTTTCCATTTGATGGTGGGCATAGAGAATAAGATAGCAATATAGCGAAAGTCATGCTATTAGCCATAATGTACTAGGAATAAATGTTCGTGCTGTTAAACTATCAAGTATATGTTGGTATATACTGTCAAACTATTGCGTAAGGGTAGCAATCAAACTCGAACCTGAGGCCATCCATATCCTGACCCATCATTAATGGAAGGGGCTTTGAAGTATTATTAAATATATTTGGCTAGGTGCGTAAGGATGGCTATCTTCGACATATGTATATTTCTATTATTTGGTTTTCATGCTCATAGCAACTTGTACAAAAAAGTAGGAGATTTAGTTTATTATTCCCATTAATGTATATCTGAAGTTTACAGATGAATGAGAAGCTGAGGATTTTCTCTTCCATTAATACTCAACTAATTGTTATGGTATCAGAGCCATGGCAGACAGCCACGACAAACCAAAAACAAAAATCACGAAGAAAACAGTTTCACCATACAATCTAAACTCAAATGACAATCTTGGAAATATTATCACTAAAGTTTAATTGAAAGGTGGTCATTATAAAGAATGGGCGAGGGCTATACGAACCATGTTGAGATGCAGATGGAAATGGGGATTTATTGAATACAAGATTACCCAACACGATGATGCTTCTCTTGAATTGGAGGAGTGGTGGATGGTGCAATCCATGCTTCTATCATGGATTTTAAACACCATTAGACCAGGTTTACGCTCAACAGTATCATGTATGAAAAACGTCGCTGATTTGTGGCAAGATATCAAGGATCATTTTTTAATTGCAAACAAACCCTGAATTCAACAATTGAAGGCAGAATTGGTAGATTGTAAACAGAAGGGGCTTTTAGTCATTACTTACTATGGCAAACTAAAGCTATTGTGGGATGAATTGACTGATTAGATTGGTGTCAAATTTGTGGTTGTGGCAGATACGAATGTAACATTGGGCCAAAAGTTTCCAAAAAGCAAGGGAAAGAGCCAGTACTTTAATTCCTCATAGGCCTTGATGGAAATCTGTACAAGACGGTATGATCAAATGTGTCGGCAACCAAACCTTTGCCATCATTAAATCGAGTTTATTCAACTTTGGTTCGAGAAGAACGAGTCAAGATTATGGGTCGTGATAAAGATGACCTTGGTGATTCATGGGACTTGTAGCACAGATTAGCCTTAGGCCAAAGGGATGAGAAGAGATACGGGGCAAGACGCTAACTTGCACACACTGCAAACGATCAGGCCATGAAGTGTCTGACTGTTTTCAGCTAGTGGGCTACCCAAACTAGTGGGGTGATCGACCTCATGATGCGAAACCAGTTGGGCGAGGCAGAGAAGGCATGATAGGGGGACGAGGACGAGGTGGAACTCACCGAGCGAATGTGGCTTAGACCACGACAGGCGCCAACTCGGACATGAATGTGGGGAAAAGGGGCTACTTGATCTTAATACCGAATAGTGGGCATCTCTTCTTGAGCTAACAAACTCACATAAGGCTAATTCTATAGAAAAATTGACTGGTAAAAATGACAATGTCTCCTGGATTATTGATACAGGAGCAACAAACCACATAGCATGAATGCTGGAAATTTTGAATGATTTAAAAGACATCATAGCTTTTCATGTGGGTTTTCCAAACAGGAGTCTTGTGCTTGCCACTAACTAGGGGTCTTTTGAAATGGACGAAAATTTGGTTTTATCAAATGTTCTTTATGTGCCTAGGTTATCTTGTTATTTAATTTCTCTGTTAGAAATTGTTGATGAAACTGATTGTGTCGCGGCTTTCTCTAAACATATGTGTGTTTTATAAGACTGCACTTTGACGATGTTGATTGGTATGGGTGAATGTAAAGATGGACTTTACTACTTTCGGAACAAGCCACGAGCAAAGGCTCACAAAGTGACTAGGGTGGCCTCACTCGAGTTGTGGCATGCACGATTGGGTCATCCTTTACTCATAATTACCAAGTTAGTTCCTGTAGTAGACATTAGGAAAAGTGGTGGTATTTTGAATAGACATCGTAATATTTGTCACCGAGCAAAGCAAACTAGGGATAGTTTTCCACTCAGTGACAATAAAACCCCTTACTTATTCGAACTAATTCATTGTGATTTGTGTGGCCCTTATCAAACTGCATCATCTTGTGGTGCTTATTACTTCTTGAAAATTATGGATGATTTTTCCCATGCAACTTGGGTCCATTTATTAGTGGATAAGAAAGGGGTTTCTCAGACTTTGAAGAATTTTTTTGGTATGGTTGATATAATTTAATAAGCAAGTCACAATTGTTAAAAGTGATAACGACACGGAATTCACTTGTATGAAAAATTATTTTTTGGAACGTGGGATGATTTTTCATAATTCTTATACTGGAACACCTTAACAAAACGGTCGGGTAGAATGGAAGCTTCAGCATATTGTGAATGTAGCTAGCGCTTTGAGATTTCAAGGTAATCTTCCCATTGATATTTGGGGGTAATGTGTTTTTAACTGCGGGATATTTGATAAACCGGACTCCCACCATGATTTTAGATGGCAAGACTCCCTTTGAAATTCTTCATGGGCATCCCCCGTCATATGAGCATTAGGGTGTTTGGGTGCTATAGTCAAAATCAGAGGACTCTAGGAGACAAATTTATAAGTAGAAGTCGGAAATGTATTTTTGTTGGGTATCCTTTTGGAAAAAAGGGGTGGAGATTGTACAATTTGGACACGCAACAATTTTTTGTTTCGAAAGATGCACTATTCTATGAAAATTAGTTTCCATTTGCTTTACATACAAGCGAAACTAGTCACATGGAGCTGGTGTCTCATGCAAGACTTGATGCCCACTAGGTAGATGAAGATGGGCATTTAGAGGTGCGGGGTTAATGTGGATGCAATTGGAAACAATACTTCAAGCTTGCCTCCTATGGAATGGGCTGATGATGCCCAATAAGACGGAGCCCAGCTTGGAGTTTCTGGAGAGTCTGGGAACAAAACCGCTGGGTTGTGTGGAGAACAAGACGCTGGTCGTCTATTCCAGCGAGTGATAGGCCAGCTGCAACAGAAAGGGATATGCTTAACATGGAGACACATGATATAGTGCAATCTCCAGCTCATACGAATCCACAAGCTACCCATGATGATTTGTTGGGTCGAGGCCATCGGGAAAAGGATCCCTTAGTTCGTTTATGTGACTGCGTTACATACACCACCCAAAAGTTGAGTCCATCTACTTGTTTAACCGCATCACAACGTCTTCCAAGTATGCCTTATGGTATAGCACACTATGTAAGTTGTGACCAATTTTTTATAAGAAACAGAAATTTTCTTGCAGCTATTACTTCAGCTCTTGAGCCCACTGTTTGAGCTAAAAATGTGCTATTTTTAAGGTACTTTTTCACCAGCTTTATGCTCGTTTTAATAATATTTTTTAGGTTTGTAATTGATTTTATTTTATTTTGCAGATTTTTAATAAATGTGAAAAAGGGCCGAAAATGGCGAAAAATACGAGAAAAATGGGGAAAATGACAGGAACTGAAGAACCAGTCCAAATTACCAGGGAACCGGCCCAAGGAGAATTGAAGAAAAAAAAAGAAAAAAACAAAACCGGTCAAAAAAAAAGCCGGACCAACCGGTTCACAAAAAACCCGGTTCAGAGAAAACCGGTTCAGTACTTAAAGCGCCCCGCCCCTTCACTTTCTCTCTCCTCTTTGTGTCCTCTTCGTCCCAGAGCTCGTGTCTGTCTTATTCTCTTTCCTCGACCACCCACAGACCCAGAGAACTCGAGTTCTCTGCTCCCTCTCGCACCCTTCATCCATCTCGCTCATCTCCAGCCCCATCTCTCTCTACCCTCCTCATCTTCTCTCTCTCTCTTCTAGCACATCATCCCCAAACTCGAAACCAGCCCATAGTCTTCGCAAAACCACCCTCGCCCACAGTATTCCCAAAACCGCCCTCGCCCACAGTAATCCCCAAATCTCAGCCCACCGAAAACACAAACACAGAAACCATCCCAACCCACGGTTTCACCTCCGCCTTCGAAGTTCAACCCCACCACCATGAAATACGCTACACTAGGACACGTACACACCCTATGCTGGTTTCATCATCACCATCCACGACACCATTACCACATCGAAGAGTTGAAGATCGTCGAAGGTTCGAGTATAAAGAGGACTTGGAGGACGCCATTGAAAGGTTCGAGCAGTAGGTAATTTTAGGAAATTTTAGGTAGTTTTAGGGTTAGATTAGGTTTAATTTCGTTTAGGCTTGGTCTAAATTCACTTTCCTTTTCATTTTCATATTTTGAATTTCCGTTTTAAGTTTCGATTTTTTCCAGACTAGGGTTTTGAATCTGAACTTCATTACTCAGTTTTCGATTTAGGGTTTCAATTTATTAGTTGTTTTCAGCATTTAAATCCTTGTACTTAAGCTTTGATTTGGGATTGTTGTTCGTGAATCGCGAAGTTAGGTTGCAATTTGTCCAATTTCATTCAATTTTTACCCTTCCCCTGTTCGAATTCGATTTTTCCCCTCTTCCCTATTGCTGCTTGTTCGATGATTGCATTTGGGGTTCGTAGCTAAGGACGGTTGCCAACTTCATGAAGGATTAGTCTGCTTTTGCTCGATTTCCTCCTCACTTGCTCTGGTTTGCCTTCTTGCTGGTTCGATTCTTGCTTACTTCGAATTGTGCTATGATGTTGAATAACCAGCTTTAATCGATTGTGGTTGTAGTTTATTTGCTCTGTTGATTTGCTCGGTTATTTGCTTTGTTTATTGGGGATGGAAGGTTACGACTTCTCAATTCATTTACTCTGTTCGCTTAGAATTAGTGTTAGAGTGTTCATTGAGCTGAATTGATATTACGTTCAAGTTCTGAAATAATGTGGTTAGTTAACTCTGCTAAAATCATGCTTAATTCACTATTAGTTTGGTTTAATTTGGATAAGTGATATAAGGTTTGGTTTAGGTCTAGATTGTTTAGGTCGTTTAAATTCTCAATTAAAAGCAATTAGTTGATTCAGTAGTTTAGATGAGTATAGTTGAATTAGGTTATTAGATTGTATTAAATAATATCACTTAGCATAATTAGTTTAATTGTTTCATTTTAAATGACCATAATCTAAACGTCTTCCCTGTGGACCGACCCTCAAAGTACTATGATGGCAATCGGGTGCTTGAGGTTTCCTTTTTTCTTTAGTTTATTTTCCACCCCTCAAAAACCACCTACACCCACGACACTTTCAGAATCCCTTAAGGCTCAGAAATGGAGAGATTCATTGCAACAAGAAATTCAGGCACTTGAGAATAATGGAACGTGCGACATTTCGTATTTGCTGCCTGATAAGAAGACATTCGGATGTAAATGGGTCTTCAAAACCTTTGCACCCATGGCAAAAATGATAATTGTTCAGGTAGTTTTAGCAGTAGTGGCAGCCAAACAGTGGGAGTTACATCAGATGAATGTTCACAATGCCTTTCTATATGGAGACCATCAAGAGGATGTCTACATGAAAATGCCACCAGGATTTCAAGTCTTAAGTTCAAAGAAAGTTTGTCGCCTCTGACGATCTCTGTATGGATTGAAACAGGCACCGCGATGTTCGTTTGCTAAGCTAACAACGACTTTGAAGGAATATGGCTTTCATCAGTCATATTGGGCCTATTCGTTGTTCACTTTACAAACTGGCAATATTCAGCTCAATGTCCTAGTTTATGTAGATGATATGATTGTTTCAGGAAATGACCACGAGGCTATTATGCAGTTCAAGTCCTATCTTTCTAAGTGCTTTCACATGAAGGATTTGAGAGTTTTGAAATATTTCTTGGGTGTTGAGGTCGCTAGAAATCCTAATGGAATATTTCTGTGTCAGCGAAAATATGCATTCGATATTCTTTCGTAGGCAGGGTTGCTTGGATCCAAACCTGCAAGTTTTCCTTTGGAACAATGTCGGTTAGCTTTTGCCGATGGGCAGCTCATTGATGATCTGAAGCGATACCATAGACTTGTGGGCCATCTCATATATCTTTCCTTTACTCGTCCTGAGTTATCATATTGTGTTTATGTACTTTCTCAGTTCATGCAGCAACCGAAGGAAGCACAATTGGATGCGGCCTTGAGGGTGGTCCGATATTTGAAAGGTAATCCAGGACAAGAGATATTTCTTCGACATGACTGTGCTCTCCAACTTTATAGGTGGTGTGATTCTAATTAGGCAGGATGTCCTTTGACACGTTTGTCTCTCACTGGCTGGTTTGTCTCTCTAGGGAATTCTCCTATATCTTGGAAAACTAAGAAACAACACATCGTGTCCAGTTCTTCAGCAGAAGCAAAATATTGATTTGTGGCTACGACAAATTGTGACCTTAAATGGCTAAAGGAGATTTTGTCATCTCTCAGAGTCAAGCATCAGCACCCTATGAAGTTATGTTGTGATAGTCAGGCAGCTCTACATATTGCTCAGAATCCTGTTTTTCATGAACGAACTAAGCGTATAGAAGTTGACTGTCACTTTGTTTGTGATGAATTGGTCAAAGGTGTTATCCATACAGTTTTGGTTCCTATCCATGAACAACTTGCGGATATTTTCACCAAGGCGTTGGGTCGGCCTCAATTTGGGTGTCTTATTCGCAAGTAGGGCATTTGGGGTCTACATGCACCAACTTGATGGGGGGTATTGGGCTTGGTGCTACTGTTGGCATATCTAATATTAGGCTAGGTGCTATCTTTGGCATTGTATATTTCTATTATTTGGTTTCCATGCTCATAGTAGCTTGTACAAGAAAGTAGGAGATTTAGTTGATTATTCCCACTTATGTATATATGAAGTTTACGCGTGAATGAGAAGTTGTGGATTTTCTCTTCCAATACTCAACCAATTGTTAAAATAGGTTGAGTTGGTGGGGATTTTTTTTTAAAAAAAATCTGCTTTAATATGGATTAGATTATTGATTAGATAAACCCTTCTTCCCCATGCCATCTCATTTTGTCCTCAGTAAATTAAATTCATATCTTCTATTGACTTTAATATCTTTGTAATTAAATATTTCATTTATGGAATTGAGATAATTTGGGTTGATTCTGTGCAGTGGATTTCGAGATATTAGTCATTTTTAATTTTAATATATATTCACTGAATTTTTTTAAAAATGTGGTTGTCAAATACTCATATGAAAATTAAAAATTGTCAACTACTTAAATGTGGCAGTTTTCGCATGTGTTATTAAAACTAACTCAACTAATAAATAAGATAGAATTGGGAAGAAAGAGAAAACTTGAATAAGGTATGGCAGTCACTAAAAATAATTGGGTTGGAATAGGGTCGAAAACAACTCGACCCATTGCCATCCCAACTATTGTACAAAATAGATGAATTTGCTACTAGCTAACTCATGTTTTTAGTCATTGATTTCACGTTGTTTACATGATTTTCTTTTACTATAATAACCTATATAGTATTTGACCCAATTTTGTTTGAAGATTTGGCAATTTATAAAGTAGTTCGAAAGTTTTGAGAAATGACTTTTTATGATCCTTAAGAATTGACTGTGATGTTCACTTGGAAGAACATCCCTTTGCCTAATTAAATTCAGTAACTCTAAAAAAAGACCTCATGTTTATATGAATCTAGATTTTTGCATTCATTAGTTTTTAATGATTTCTCCTTAATACATCATGAAATTAAGAGGTAGATAAGTCTCTTACTGGCATGTGCATCCATGCGATACGGAGACACTAGGGGTCCTAGAGTTACTCACTAACTTTGTCATCTCCTACTTGAAGGATCAATTGCGAGGAACAGAAGATTTCTTTGGCCAAAAATTCTAGACTATCGTAACTTGTGTGCAAATCATTGTTAGCTTCTTGATAAGCCTTTAGTATTTCAGATAATATTTCTTTGAATCATAA
Source organism: Selenicereus undatus (assembly GCA_017589665.1). Lineage (NCBI taxonomy): Eukaryota > Viridiplantae > Streptophyta > Magnoliopsida > Caryophyllales > Cactaceae > Selenicereus > Selenicereus undatus. The sequence goes on from JACYFF010030857.1 coordinate 20,466, forward strand.
AATAGATTGGTCTAATAATTTGCATGGCGTAATGTTTATTTATGTTATATGAACAAAAATTATCTTTTGGATGATAATTTACATCACATGATCATTTTAATGACATTTGTGTAGTTATGCTAACATGTATGCGTATATGCCTGGCATTTTTTTTTAATATACAATATTTGTTGCTTTTGTTGACTCTAAGAGTCACATATTGATTTTGATCATAACAAACAATATAATTAGTGTTATACATGAAATCATGAAGTGACTTGATTTTATAATTATTCTATTTCATATCTAATATTTATGACCGATCCAACATGCTTTTGTTGATGTTGACTCTCTTAGTGGCTAAATGGTTTTGATGAAATACAAACTTAACTAAGGATATGGCTTTGAAATTAAATGGTTGGAAAATTCAAAATAAGCATGAAAGAAGTAACCATTTTGTACTAGTGAATCATGTGAATGATTATGGAGAGAAAATATGTGGGTTTCATTCAAAATCAAACAATTTTATTTGATAGAAAAATATGCTTTAGTGTATTCAAAATTGAATTTCAAATTTTGAGAATCATATAACATCACTTAAAGATAATATTGCCTTGCTTCAATCTCATTGTACTTGCCATTACAAAAGTACATGATTTGATCTTACAAAATGAACATAGATGAAGAAATATCTTGCTAATTTTGCTAATGAGATTAAATAAGAATCATTGACATGATATTGATTGCAAAAACAATATCAAAAATGTGAAAGAATGATGACATCCTAATCAAGATCAAATCACTTGTTATTTTATGTGATTCTAAATGATTACTAGCATTATCTATATTACAAGAGCAATGATTACTAGCATTATCAACATTATAGGAAAAGATTCTATGCAGCTTCATGTCAACATCCACCATAGCAAATTTGTTAAAAAAATCAAAACAGAATCTGTAAATCAGATTTCAAGGATCGGAAATGAGATTTTAGGATATTTTGGGCACAAGTTTCCTTACTTGGCTGATTGATGTCTCGATTACTAAGCCTATCAATAGAGGCCACAAGAGCAAGAGCAAAGCATCCAAGCAAGTTGAAAAAGAATTTAGTTTACATATTGAGCTATTGTACTAAGCTTTGTTTTGAGATCAAAAATTGAAGTGTGAGAAATTGTTCTTTATTAAGGAGTGAACTTCGGAATTGTGAGGTCAACTCCCTGAAACTTAAATCAAGAGGTTGGTTTAAGTGTTTGGGATCTCTAGAATGGGGTAGCTCTAAGAGATTGTTAAAGAGTTTATCTTAACAAGAAAAGTAGAGAGTTGAATCTTGGAGTTGGATAACTCTAGCCGGGCATTTAAGCCTAATTAAGGCCCAACCTTATTAAAACGTCCTTCTGCATTGTCTCTATTTTATTTCCGCATTTGCTTTCAATTTTAGGGCGATATGAATGCTCAATTGATATCAGAGCAGGTGCTATTATATTGAGACTTAACCATCTAATAGCTTTGATCTCACGGCTAGTTATAATCTTGATTATGATTGTCCACCTGTATGGGTACTAATTATTTATGGTGGTAGGACATAATGGAATTCTATGTTAAGCACAAAGATCTCGATCTTTGGGATTATCAAGAAAGGTCTCATTATCATTGAAAAATCAAAGGATCAGTTTACCAACAATGATTACAAGATTATGTCCAAAAATTCTAAAGACATTAATATGTTATATTGTGGCCTTTCTATTGAGATTTGTAAATCAATTTTTTAGTGTAAAAATGCCAAGGAGATTTGGGATACTCTTTATGAATTATATAGTACTAATAAAAAAAATTTAGATCTTGATTTGGCTAAACAGGATGAGATAATTGAGCTTAATAAGTTTGAAGTTTATAACATTGGAGATGGCAATTATTCATACAGAGAACACTGTGAAATGACCAATGTCAATAAAGAAATTCAGGATGTTAAGTATGAAGCCTGCTGCTATGGAGAACGAATACATGAGAAGCAAGATCGACAAGGACTAGAGTGTGACTCTCAAGAATTACTAGCTCTACAAAATGAGAAAAATGAGGTAAATTCTTTAATTAATTATTTTTCTCAATCTAATCTTGAATCTACTGATTTCAAAACTACAATTGATAAATATGTGTTAAAATTTCCTAGTTATAGCACTAAATTAAGAAAATATGTCAAGAAAAAGCAGAAGTGATTTTTAGCCTCTTTATTCAGTCTTGCTACTAACTGTTATGGACCCAACAGAAAAGGGGTACCAATCTTTTGGTCAAGAAATTTATTTTTGTAGAAATTGACAAAGATTACTAGACGACTACATGGAACATTCTTCATACATCGTCATTGAAAAATCAAACAAAGTTCACTAGCTTTGAAAATCTCGAAAAATTCTAAGGCAAAAAAATTGGTTGGACTGACCCAAAGAAAAATCCTACAAGCGGTAAGAAATGAATTGGCCAAGGTAAAACTTAAGTAAGTTCTATTTTTTTTTAAAAACCTATCCTACATATTTTTCCATTTATAAGTCCCAAGTTTAGGGGGGGGGGAATAAATCATTATCATTATTGTGTTGGCTAGGTGCTCATACTCTTATTACAATTATGGTTATACCTTCTTCGATCTAATAAATGTCTAGTAGAACTTGAGATTAAGATCTTGAGTTCATTAACTCGAGAATCTATATTATATACATATATTTGTAGATCTTATGGTTGATCATCACTTCTCCTAACAACTCATTATGTTGCTTTTGGCCCATTAGTCCTTACTTTTCATATTGTT
>JACYFF010030874.1:11909-27272 GCA_017589665.1 Selenicereus undatus
TGATTTGTGAGTTTATGTACCAATTTCAATTCTAAATTTGTTTAGTTATAGATTTAGTTTCAACTCTAAGTTAATTCTTTAATTTGTAGGTTAATTTATTTAATTATTTAATTTATGAGTTTCTTTGCCAATTTAATTCCAAATTTGTTTAATTTATAGGTATAGTTTCAATTCTAGGTTAATTCTTCAATTTGTAAATTAATTTGTTCTTATTGTTTGATTTGTGAGTTTGTTTGGCAATGTTACTTCCAAATTTGTTTAATTTGTAGGTTTAATTTCAATTATAGGTTAATTCTTCAATTTGTAGATTAATTTGCTTTTATTACATTTATTTACTTATATATATAGAGATATTTATATATTTATATGTATGTATGTATAGGTTTGCTTATATATATGTATGTATGTATAGTTTTTGAAGATACTATTATTACTTACTTTGAAGACAATTTGTTTGAAAGTGTATTGACTGATGATATTTTATATCGCTTTCAAAATATAAGGTTTTGTAGAGGACAATGATATTAGATGTAACGTATTAGTTATTTAATTTCAGTTTGTGACTGTCGTTGAATTTTAATTGTATACTGTTAATTTCGACACCTATCTCCAAAATTTCTGGCTTCGCTAGTGCCCATGAGCATGTGTGTCCACATTTTAAGCTATTGGTTATAAACTCGTCTTCCCAAGCAAATATGCACACAACAATCACGCACCCGGAAAAAATAATAAAAATAATGTAATTAGTCAAGCGGCAGTAGGTAAACAGTATAATTGCTTAATCATTATCCTCATGCAACCAAATAACAATTATATGTTAACCACTTATAAGTATATATATGGCCTTCCTCAACTCCAACCACAATCCCCAATTGCTTGAACAAAGTCAACTGCTACAAGCCTAGGCCAATGTTGTCAATGGAGCTCTTACTGTTTCTATCCATTTTAGCTCCTCTCCTCTTCTTTGTCTATGGTGTCAAACACTCCTTCACTTTTAGAGGGGCCTTGTTTCGAAGCAATATATCAATTTGGGGATTCGATTGCTGACACTAGAAATCTTGTACGTACGGGTTCTCATCATGGATGTGGTGTAACTCCCTATGGCCAAAGTTTCTTCCATCATCCCACTGGTTGTTGTTCTGATAGTCTTCTCATGATCGATGTTTTTGGTAAGATATTTACCCTTGTCCCAATATATGTTGACTACCCATTGTAGGTGGTTTTTTGAGGGGTGGAAAATTAAAGACAAAAGAAAAAGAAAACCTCAAGCACCCGATTGTCAGTCGTAGTACTTTGAGGGTCGGTCCACAGGGAAGACGTTTAGATTATGGTCATTTAAAACGAAACAATTAAACTAATTAACTGAACTAAGTGATATTATTTAAGCAAACTAACACCCTAAGTATTCAACTCAACATTTAACTAAACCTAGGCGTGCAAATTAAATGAATTCAAATGAACTAAACTTTTAACATTCTACTAACATAAATCAAGCAACCTTATCATTCAACACTACTCAAAATCAAAGAGTTAAACATTACCAAGTAAGCAGTAACGATCACCAAATCAAAGCATTCAACCTTATTATTATGAAACTACCAAAATTAAGCAACCATCTGAGCCAAGGGGCGAGGGACTGAGAACAGAATAGAGGAAATGGGTAACAGGGAAGGGGGATTGGGAACGAAGCAAAACAAACAAAAGAGTTGAGCAACCCAGCCAACATTCACCATCATCACCTTCTAATTAACAAACAGAGAAGCAAAAGAGCAGGACAGATTCAGGGAAGGGGGTAAAATGGAATTGAAACAAAGCAAGAGCCAACAGGACAAGAAGGGTTGACAGAACCGAAAGCAACAGTAGGGGAGGGGAGGAAGAAACAGTATTAAAGCAGAACAATAGGAAACAGAACAAAAGCAAAGGCATACTCACGAATACTGCTACATTCTTCCATTATGAATCCCAGAATGCAATCAATGAACCTAGATGAACCACACGATCAGTCCAAAAACAGGGGAGGGGGAAAACCAAATGAAATTGCTCAAATAAACTACAATTATGAACCAAATCAACTTAAACCCTTGATTTTTTTGCAATTACAACCGAAAATTCGAAAACTAAATTCGAAAACATGAGAAGCTGAAATCGAAACCCTAAAATGCGAAATTCAAAAACCCTAATATGAAAATGAAATACGAAATCGACATTAAAAACGAAATTAAACTAAATCTAACCCTGAAAACGGAATTTAAACCTAATCCTACTCCTAAAATATACCTAAAATTACCTAGCAAAAAACTCGAACCCCCTTCAATGGCGTCTCTGCAACTCTTAAATACCCGAACTCCTTCAACCTTGCCCCTTCGATGCACGATAGTTGGACGATAGAGATGAAGCCAGGTGGTGGGTGTGCTGGCATTTGGGGTATGAATTACGGGTGGTGGGATGGGGTTTCGAAGATGGGAAGTAAAACCGTGGGTTGGTGTGGTTTTGGGTTTCGGGGTTTGAGGAATACGGTGGGCTGGTTTTGGAAAGGGATAAGGGAGAGAGAGAGAGAGATGACGAGGTAGAGAGAGAGTGAGATGACAATGAGGAAGATTTCTGGGTTGAGGGGGCAGGGTTCTGGGTTGAGGGTCAGGGCAACGCGAGGAAGAAGACAGACGCGAAGAAAGGAAGGGGAGGGGGATTAAATACGCGAACCGGTTTTTGGTGGACCGGGTCGGTCCGGTTTTATGCTGGACCGGTTCGGTCCTATTTTTGGGCTGGTTCAGGGTAGTTTGGCCCAGTTTTTGACAATTCAAGGCCGGTTCTTCAATTCTCGACATTTTCTCCATTTTTTCATCATTTTGGCCCCCTTTTTCACATTTATTAAAAATCTGCAAAATAAAATAAAATCAATTAAAAACCTAAAAAATATTATTAAAATGAGCATAAAATCGATGAAAAAGTACCTTAAAAATAGCACATTTTTTGCTCAAACACCCATCTTTGGTAATATGTGATCTTAGAGGGGCTGTAAATTTAAATGACATACAATAGCTTGATAGATTACGTTTGTTTTTTGTGTGGGGGGGTGTCCAAACAAACTCTTGATATTAATTTTGGTTAGTCAAACTTTATCTCAAACTTAAGTTACAATTGAGCTTGCTTTAGCCTTGGCTTGAATGTTCATCGCATTGAATCCCACCTTATCAATATAGACTCAATTCGGTCTCGTTGGCGCTCATTAGTTTTTCCCCTTATTTAAAGACGGAAGTATTACACTAAATTTTATTTCAGGTTTTGGCAAGTTTTTTTCTTAAATCTCTGTTTTTTCCTTTTTGAATTACCATTTGCTCTCCTTTACCATAATGTCATATTTACAGTTACAATTTATTTAATACAAAAATGAATGAGATTAAATAATAATTCAAAAAGATTAGGTTATAAAAAATATTTAACACATTCTTAATGGGAGTAAATGATAATCATTCATTGAACAAGTGATCTCCAATGTGGTTCACAAATGATATGTTTGAAAGACATTACTAATGTTTGAAAGTGACAAGTTTTGAGTAAACTTTTTGTGGCCGCCATTGTGTCAAAAGGCTACCATATGGAGCAAAGTAGTGCCAAAATAAGCATGTACAATATGTATGAGATGACGTTATTGGTGAGGAGTTTCTGGAAAATCTCTTAAAAATAGTAATTTTTCCATCGATGCAACTGAAATCGGTGGACTCTATTTGTTGAAAATAAAATACTAGAAGAATTTTTGCATCTGTATTATTAGTCAAAAAAAATCTAGGACTTTGAAATGCCCTGTCCAAGTTGTCATGAATGGAAGGCCTAAAAGTTAGTTGAAATTGATGTATAAACATACGAATATTAGTTGCGCATGCTTCCGTTTTGTGAATTGCTTGCTATATGCGTATTAGACGGTTCCATATTACTTACAATTCTTAGGCTGAGAATACTAAATTGTTGATACTATGTGATTCTATGCGATGCTGATGTGCTTAAGTTATGCTACTTGGTGTTATGTGATGTCCTTATTGCCCTAATGTGCTATAGGAGTCCCCCGGGTTAACTATTTCGATCCTGAAAGTGACTAAATTCATGTTTTAGAATGAGACTACTTGTTTATGACCTTGAGGTGGCATTGCCAAGTTGTCCTACCTTTAGATTTCGATTCATAACGATGCACGTACATAGATTTGTTGTTTGCTGTGCAGTTTGAGTCTAGATGATTGAAAATCTATGTTCCTTTTTAAAATAAACTTAATGTGGTTTTCCATGCCAACTCATTTGCCCCTCTTCGATGCGATTTGCCCTCGTCGCCTAAATAGAGTGAGTAGATGCTTGAAGAGGATTGGTGAGGAGGAGACTGGATACCATAAGCCTTATTCTTTCGATTTAAAAGATGCAATTGAGTGTAAAACAAGATTTTGGATTATAGTGTGAGTAGTGTAGATTGTATCATGTGTGTGCACATCTTAGGTACGACCGAACATAGTTTGGAATGTCGGGGACGAAATTCTTTTAAGGGGGGAAGAATGTAACACCCGCATTGTTTATTTTTCGACAAGCTGAGTGTATTACCTTTTTACGTTATAAAATCATATTTTTAGTAACTATACGAGTTGAACTATTATTGATGTGCTTAAGTGAGTAATAATTTTATTAAAAAGAATATTCTTGTCGCTATTAATATTATTATTATGAGTTCAAGAACGTCACGATGATTTTTAATAATCGTTAGTAAGGGTTATTATCAGGTATTAAGTCGAGTAGGAACGCAATACGATTAGATTGTTAACCTTAGAATTCGTTTCAAGGTTTATTAAATCGAACCTTGATACATTTGGGAACGAATAATCGATGAAGGGTCATGTTATCAATTATTGGATTCAAAGTTTGGGATATGAATTAGACTAGCGGTACCAATTCTTAAACAACTTGGAATCAAAAAAAAACTTTCAACCATGATTTAGTTAATTAAACGGGCATCGATTCAACGTCATTTTCAAGTATTAATTAACTAAACTAACATATAATGATTCAAGGCATTGTTAGGTTATTTCGAAGTCACTTTCAGGCATGAATTAACTAAACTTAACATACATCGATTTGAACTGAATTAAGCTAAAATAGAACATGCATAATCTCAATTAGTCTAACTAATCCTAAACTGACATGCATCACAACTTAAGGCTAAAGCATTTTCGAAATTACTAATATTTAGGAAGCGAGGAACACCCACCTGGAATCCAAGCTAAGGACGCAACTCCCGGACTAATTGGGCAAATTTGAAGCCGAATCCCGAGCCTCCTAATCTCGCACTCGTTGATGTCCCGAGCCTTGCTACTGGTTGGTTTGCATGCGCTATCCTCCCGCCCTCGGTCCTCCCGCTTGGCTGTCTAGGTTGGGTCAGACCACCTCTGTGGTGGTCGAAGTAGTGGTTCTGTGGTGGCTAGGGTTTCAAAACCTCAACCTTACTGTCTTACTCGACCACCTCTCTTCCTCTTTGCCGGCGACCAATGGACAGCCACCGTCCTCTTTCCTGGCTTGCCCTCATCGACATTTCCCTGCGGTGGTAGCCGGTGGCCACGACCCCCTTTAAAAGAATTTCGTCCTTGAAATTTGAAAGCTCACAGTTCAAGCAAATGCAGGACGCACACACACATCCTATGATCTACATGGTGGGATTCCAAAAAAGCTTCATCTAGCAATCCACTACATCCTTTTAATCAAAATAAAAAGGCTTATGGTATCCAGTATCCTCCTCGTCAATCCTCTTCAAGCGTCCACTCACTCTATTTAGGCGCCGAGGGAAAATCGCTTCGAAGAGGGGCAAATGAGTTGGCATGGAAAACCATATTGAGCTTGTTTTGAAAATGAACATAGACTTTCAGTAATCGAGACTGAATCCACCTAGTAAACAACAACTCTATGTACAAGCATTGTTTTGAATTGAAGTTTAAAGGAAGGACAATTGGGCAGTTGACTCCTCAAGGTCATATACTAGTAGTCTCGTTCTAAAACATGAATTCAGTCACTTTTAGGGTCACACTGGTTAACATAGAGATTCCTACAACACATTAGAGTAATAAGAACATTGCATAGCACCACATGGCATCACTCAAGCATAATAGCATCACATAGTATCAGCAATTCGACATTCTCAAGTCGAGGAATTGGAAGTAACATGAAATTGGCTAATGTACATATGGCACACAATTTACAAAACGAAAGCATATGTGACCGACATTTCTATGTTTTTATATCAATTCCGGTTAACTTTTAAGCATTTCATTCATGGCAACTTAGACAGGACATGCTAAAGTCATATGAAGCGGGTTAACTTAATCAGGTTCGTTCGAAAAAATGAAGGTATTAAATCAAACTAAGGTTAAATCATTAATTGGAAAGTTACCACATCACTCTAAGGTAGTAGAGACATCAAATTATGCCAAATTGATAATGAAGGAACTTGACGTAGCACTTGAAACCACATTGGCATCACGTAGGGTTAACGACAGAGCGCTGAAGATCAGGAATCAGGAATAACATGAACTAGCATAACATGTCGATAAGAACAACTTGGGAAGAAGGTGCTAATGTAAGAATGTAAGTGAATGGTTTTGATGGTAAGGAGGCTTTCTAAGGTTCTTAATTGGCATGCTTACTTCCTAATTGTGAAATATGAACGCAAGCTAGTTTCACACTCTATTAGTTTATTTTAGTTTATTAAGCACTTCATTTCAGTCAATGTAATGTAGATATATGTGTATGTATATGTTTATATATACCGTGATGTATCGTTGAGTGGTTGTTGCTCGCTCAGTAAGTATACACGTAGCTATTTCATTTGACTTTTATGATAATATGTTATGGTTATGGAATTGAAAATCGAGTTGGTAGACGGATGTCTTTACGAAGAACTAATAAGAGTTTTGAGGTTCTCTGCGGTGTTATGTGGGGAGGGATCATGGGTTGTGATTGACTGCAATTGTGTGGATTACAAAGCCATGTGTGGCTTATTTTGCTGAGTTATTTATGAAGTGTTTGAATGTATTATGCACAAACTCCCTTCCTTTTATGTCGCTAAGTTTCATCTTACGAGTGAGGGTGAGTTTGAAAACGAATTTTTCAGGGTTTTAACTAATAATAGCCACAACTATTAGCAATCGATGGCCTATTTTAACTATACGAATACAGTTTTGGGAGTAAACTCACTAGAATAGGGGAATCCCTAAGGAATTTAGATAAAAAAGAGAGTGCGCTATATGAAAAAGGATTTTACTGTGAGAGGCAGCAAACTTATTATCCGTTATGGCTATACGCTTTCAATTGGCTAAGATATTATGCTTAGGGACAATAACATGGAAGTGAACCTGCTTGAACGGGGGAATCCCTAGCCTAGGTAGTGAACCTGACAAGGGTTAAGGTCCAAAAGTTAATTGCCATCCCGGAGTAAGAGCTTAGCGTGAGCAATAGTCTCACAAGGGGTTGAGAATAGATCTCACTCAATCAACACATTATGATGATCTTATGCCTAGAATATTTTCCTAAAAAGTAAGAAAAGCAGCCGACGTTTTGCCTTTTTAAGTATTTTAGAAAGAAATTTTTTAAGAGTCATTATAGCACCAATACAAAAGAGATTCTTTTAAAGAATATGAGCCTCGAAGAGGCTAAGAAAAGAGCTTTATGAGCCTCAAGAGGTTAAGAAAAGAGTTTTTATGAGCCTAAAGAGGCTAAGCAAAATGTTTTCAGAAAAAGAAAAAAGGATTTTTGCACATATCATATGATGAAGACTCTAAGTGTAGTATGAATGAAATTTCAAGTACATCATGGCCATATCCTTGTGATGCATTGGGTATCTGAGTTGAATATGCATGTTTAGCGAAAGAAAGCCCCTTGCATAATCTCTACTTCATGTGTTTAAGTATCTTGTATGAGTGAATTAGATAGATAAGGCATAAATTACGAATTATATCACATAACCTATGAAAGAAAGATCTTTGCTTAGCCCCGTACAGAAATGAGGGTTATTTTTTGACAAATTTTTTGACGGAAAAAGTGTATATTTTGACGGAAAAGTCGTTTTTTGACGGAAATTACATTCGTAAAAAAACTACTGGTCGAAGTGGCTATTTCGACCGACCCATGAAAAATTTTGACGCAAAAATTTTGACGGACTGATAGTCTGTCAAAATTCTTTTTGACGGACCGTACTGACGGATTGACAAGGCTGTCAAAAAAATTTTGATGGACCGGCAGTCCGTCAAAACTGGTTTTGACGGATATTTTGACAGAAAAGACAGCCTGTCAAAATTCCAACTAAATGATATACCAGGTTTTGCTGACGTTTTGACGAAGAGTTATGATGGACTTCGTCACAAATCTTGACGGAAATGGTATTTACCATCGAAATTTTTTGACAGGGTTCGTCAAAAATTCCGTCAGTCATTATGAATTTTTTTTGCTTTTAATCAACAATTAGTGCTGTAATTAAATTTCATTGAAAATTATGCAACATGGAATAAAATGAACAAAAAAATATAGTAAAATTAGTGCCATAATTTCATTGAAAATTTGATAACTTCAATAAACATTAAAATGCAGTAGCAGTTGCATTGTTCTAAAATTGTTATTAACTAGTACAAACATAAGTGCTTCTCCCATCTCTCTTTCCATGTTTGTGAACGTATAATTACAACCCAAAATCAGAAATTGAGAGAAGTACAACTCAAAATCATCAAATCGCAACACAACCATCCACAATGAAAAATATAATCTAAAACTACAACCTATACGAAGATCAAGTCAACCGAAGTCACTTCAAACCTGCAACATGAAAAAGTAGGTAATATATCAAAAACAATTATCAGAACTAAACTAAAATATCAATCCTTAACTCCTAAACTTAGATATCAATCCTCGGCACCCAAAAATCTATCCTTAAAGTTAATGACTTGTCGTACACCAAAAAAAAGAAGTTATCTTCTCGTTCAATGACATAATTAAATCAAAAAGATTAATTTAATCGTAGATCTAAATTTAACTAATGTGTTTGAATAGTTGGAGCTAATTTTTGAAATTTCGAAACTAACTATTGAAAAATTTAGGACAATTGCACCTAATTTTTGGGAATTTCAGATCTGAAATTTCCAAAATTTTAGCTCTAAAATGTTGAGAAGTTTAGCTCCAAAATTTCAAAAAAATTCAAATGTGAGATTTGAAAATTTTCAGATCTGAAACTTCGAAAAACTCATATGAAATTTCGAATCTGAAATTTCAAAAACTTTAGATCTAAAATTTCAAAAAATTCATATTTGAAATTTGGGAAATTTCAGATGGGAAAATTGGAAAACTTCATATCTGAAATTTGAAAAATCTAACCTAAATCAACCCCATAATGAACAGTAACAAAGGCACCATTATAGGAAAAGGTGAAATCAGAAAAGAGCAGTAGAACCCAGCAACTCAACAAATAATTCAACTCCCATAATCAATCCAACATCAATTCGTATTCCAAACTCATCATCCCAAATCTTAAAACAGAGCAACAGAGTAACAGAGCCAAAAATTAAGCAAGTTCAAGCAAAAAAAACATAAAATTAATTTCCAATAATTACAAAATTACGACTCATAGCACGAAATTTAAAGGTTCTAAAATCATATCTTGAATTCTAAAGCTCAACAAGGGAATAAAAATTAACCCTAAATTACTAAAATTGAAACTAAAAACCGAAATTACAAAACCCACAACCTTAAAATTAAAACCTACATTGCCTAGTTGATACCTCCTCTGTCGTTGCCTCAATTTATACTTGAAACTCTTCGATCTCAACACTTCAATTTCGCCAAATATAGATGATGGAGATAGGAGATGAGTGCTGCACTGGCGCGACAGGTGGTCTGGTATGGTGGGTGCACAAAATTTTGGTGGAAGGAGGGTGAAGATGATGGTGGCGGATGATTTGGGTGTGTGATGGTGGATGAAGATGAAGAGGAGACCGAGATGGGGGCTCGGGGTTCTGTCTGGGCGAGAGGAGAGTGTGTGTGAGGGATTAAGAGAGAGAGGGTGAGAGAGAGTTGAATTTATTAAGAGAGAGCGTGAGAGAGCTAAATTTTGACGGGCAATTTTGATGAGTCCCGTCAAAATCAATGCAAGTGGGCAGAATCTTTGTAGAGATTTTGACTGCCCCGTTAGAATATCTTGCACCCCGTCAAAATTTTCCATCCTTTTTGACGAGTTCCGTCAAAATGCATAGTAAATTATCAAAAGATTTTTCGAGATCTGTGTTCACAATATGCTCTTCAAAATGAGATTATTTCTGTCAAAATTTCCGTCCCATATTTTGACAGACCAAAAATATGTCAAAAAATTCCGCCAAAATTGTTCATTTCTATTATAGTATTGGGGAGCGGGTAATGGCCTCGTGACAAGTAGTATCATAGCCAACTCAGACCTGACTCCAATGTCTCGTCAAGCACTCCAACGGGTGGTGTAGGTAGGGGGACCATCTGGAACGAGGGCATCACAGGATTGGGTGGAGGGGAATATTATGAACAAGAGTCCCACATCGGAAAAGTGCTGGAGTGTCTTGGGTTTATAAGCGATTGCACTGCACACTGCATCAGACCGACCTTTTGGGGCGAGGGTAATGGCCCCGTGACAAGTGGCATCTAAGCCCAAGTTCGAACCAGGAACAAACTGTCATGGGTTGCTAATTCACTCAAACTTAAACCCATACGGCCTAGCAAACTGTGCTTGGAACCCCTTACTTTGTTTGCTAGTAAGCATTAAGGATGCTTGACTTAGACTTGTGGAAAGCTAAGTAAACAAGTACACAAAGAGAGAGCATTATGAGTTTGGAAGAATGCTTTGTATTGCACCTTGGAGTGCCTTCAATGACTTAATTACAAATGAGCCCCATTGGGGGTTTATATACACATCCACCTACTCAAAGGACGATGGAGATTTACTTGATCGTACGATTATTTTTACACTTCTAGAATATTCTATATAAATATCCTACACGCAGAATAGTGTGGAACATTCTAGAGAGTAGTCTAGAATGTTCTAGTATAGTCTAGATGGTTCTAGGACTCTCCTCAAGATTCTAGATACTCTAGAAACTTCTAAAACAGTCTAGAAGACTCTAGAGTGTCCAGAAGGTTCTAGAACACTCTATAACATTCTAGCGTATTCCAAAAGGTTTCAAACAATTTTGGAAGAGTCCGGAACATTCTAGAACTTTTCAAAAATGCGGCCCGTGACATTCTCCCCCACCCAATTGGGTAACGTCCTTGTTGCCTTTGGGTCTTCGTATGCTTGGCCCTTGAGTTGTCTCGTCCCCAGGAGGCGTCCTTTCCACTTCGTTGGGCTGATGTGCTGTGGCTAACTGCTCGACAAATCGATCCTTTGCCCACTTGCGTCCCATCCTCATTCTGGCACTTTTCCTCCTTTGTGTCATCTTCCTAGACGATGTCGGAGGCTTGATACCTTCATTCCCCTCATCCCTCTAGAGTGCGAATAAGTGGCTTACCTCCTTATTCTCTATGAACTGGAGGGCAGGTATCACCCTTTCTTTCTCCGCTTCCCGTCTCATGGGTATTGCATGAGCTTGCCCATTGTCCATGATGAACAAGGTGCTAGCATGAGGAACTATGATGGCTTTCACCTTATCGAGGAAGTCCATTCCTAGATAAAACTTCTTATCATCAAGAGGAGCAACGATTATGTCAACCTTACCTCCCCATGGTCCAACTTGGATGTCCGTACCTCGAGCAACTCCATGGATTGGAAGGCCTTCCGCATTAAATCCCTCCACATAGCCCTTCTCCTTTTTGTAAGGTAGGTTAATCTCATCGGCGAGTTCTTTCACTATGTACACGTTGTCCGCTCTCATGTCCACCATTGTTGGGAGTTTCTTACCTCCAACTTTGGTCTCTACATACATGTGGCTACCAGCTTGCTCCCCCACCTTGGATTGGATGACACTTAGGAGTGATATCGAGGCAATACTTGTTTCCTATTCATGTCTCTCCTCTTCCATCACAAGCGCAACAAGTTTCCCATGCTTTGTACACTCAAAAACCCGATGAGGCCCATTGCACAAGAAACATGAGTATTTTCTCGATGTCTTATCCTTCTTATCCTTGAAGAGTGTTGGCTTGTCCCACCTGGGAGACTTATTCTGGCCTCCATCACTATTGCTATCACCCTGGGTCTTCTTGCCTCGTGGATTTGAGGAGTCTCTCTTGAACTCAATTACTTAGGCCATCAAAGAAGCAAAACAGGGTGTCTTGCTTCCCCATACTTGGGATTTTCAAGAGGAGCTCTTGGAACTCCTTCATATACTCTCGAATGTGACCCTCCTTTTGTTGGAAACGTCTTAACTTGGCCCGTGCTTCCCGCTCCGCATCCTTGGGATACAATTGTTCCTTGAGTTCCCTCTTGAACTCATCTCGATGTGTTGATGTGATCGGATCCTCTATGGACGTCATCATACCTATGATGCCACCGAACATGAGCAATGTCTTAAGTGAGAGGGCAGTGTTACTCACCTTTTGAGCATCATCCTCGATGCCCATTGCCCCGAAGTAGGCTTCATGTCTCCATAGGAGGTTGTCGATCTCCCTTGCACTCCTAGCCCCATGGAAGATAGGAGGTCTTGGTGCATTCCCCTTTAGAGCTGTAAATACCTGAACGACTCCACCGTTGCCCACCACGACCATGCAAACCATGATTTGTGCCTCTAAAGTCTCGACCCTTGCCTTGTACACCTCAGCCTTGGCCTTGCACGCCTCAACCTCGACTTGCAAGTTTGGATTTCGCCATCCACTGCGGCTTTAGATGCTTGAAGGGCTTGGAGTTCCTTCTTGAAGTCGGCCACCACAGAGGTCATAGCTATTTGCATCTCCCACAAAGCTCTTCCATGCCCCACTCGGACGTGAGCTCCTTGATGCGTCGGTCCATGTCATCCACCCTACCTGTTAGGGACGACAAAGTGTTGTTGGTCTCCGCAAGCCGTTCTTCAACAAGGTCCATCACGTCCTTGTTTTTGTTCTTGTTCTTGTCCTTGCCCTTCTTGCCACCTTGCTGAGGGTTGGCATCAGTCAGGCTTGAAGCCATAATCTCCCAACTACAACCACGCTCTAATACTAACTATCACAGATTGCTAATTCACTCAAACTTAAAGTTGTGCAGCCTAACAAACTGCACTTGGAACTCCTTGCTTTGTTTGCTAGTAAGCCTTAAGGATGCTTGACTTAGACTTGTGGAAAGCTAAGCAAGCAAGTACACAAAGAGAGAGTATGGAAAGTTTGGAAGAATACTTTGTATTGCGCTATGGAATGCCTTCAATGGGTTGATTACAAATGAGCCCCCTTGGGGGTATATACACACATCTACCTCCTCAATGGACGGTGAAAATCTACTTGATCCTACGGTTATTATTACACTTTCAGAATATTTTCTATAACTATCCCACATGTAAAATAGTGTCGAATATTCTAAAGAGTAGTTTAAAATATTATAGTATAATATAGATGGTTCTAAAACTCTCCTCAAGGTCTTAGATACTCAAGAAGCTTCTAGAACAATCTAGAAGACTCTAGAGTGTCCAAAAAGTTCTAGAACACTCTAGAATATTCTAACGTATTCCAGAAGGTTCCAAACTATTATGGAAGGTTTTGGAACATTCTAGAACTATCCAGAAACACGGTCCGTGACATAGGGGATTTGAAAATAGGGTTTTGTTTAACCTTGGTAAAGCTAAAAGCCTTCAGCATAGATATTTAGGATGGATTGACTACACTTTTATCAATTAGTTATGGGTTGAAGACTTCATGTGGATTTTTATATATTGTCTTATCATTTATGCGCTAGTTTATACAAAAATTTAACAAATATAATGGTTTCATGATCTTATTATTTTTAAGGCAAGCTAAATCAAGAACTAGTAATAATGTTACGGACAAATTTTAACTGAGGTTTGGGCATGACTCAAATACTTTGGTGAATGTAATATTAGTGATGATTGTAATTTTTATTATATCAATTCAAATTCAAATGATTAGTAAAATGTCCTAATATTAGTATTGTTGTTGTCTCAATCCTTCTTATTGGCATTCACGCTATGATTGCTATGAAAGTGAAAGTAGATGAATTAATTTTAATATATGACTTAGTAGTCATGTTAATTATTCAATTTGATAGCCATTTGGGCCACGACTTAGAAGTCGTTTAGGTCCATTTGTTTGAATAAAATAAATTAATTAAATGGACTAAAATGAAATAATTAATTTATATTTATTTTCTAATGTGACGCAATTTATTAAAATTTTAGTGCCTACATGGATGAAAGAGAAACTAATATGATCATTAGCCGCAAATAAATGATCGAGATGATATGATGTCGGAAGTTTTTGGCAGGAGGAAAGTGCTGGCAGGAGGAAAGTGCACATTAAATTAGATGATGCTGCCCATAGATATGATGAAGGAGAAAAATGGGGTGAAATTGGTAAATTAGCTAGGTGTTGTCAAAGGTACATAAATTATGTTCAGTTACAGTGTAACGTGGGCTTGTGCCAACTATGAGTGACAATAGTAAATTGAAGACTAAAAATATTAAAACGAAAAATATTAAGTCCAAAATTTAAAATCATATATTTAACAATAACCAAAAACACATCATGAAGCACATTCTTTAAAAATAAAACTAAACAAACTATAAAAACACATGAAGATAGTTAAAGGCCCAAAAAATAAATGTAGTGAACAATTTTGGCAATTATAATTTCAATTCATTGTCTTAGTCAAACATGGGGTCATATAGGGACCGCTGTCAAGGAGCCCAAAGATTAGAAACCTTACTTCACAATGTACCAAAATTAGGGATCGGTAACAGATTAGATACCCATTCAATTAAGCAGATTGGTCCATTAAAATAGAATCAATAAAGAATTAGGTGAATAATGGACTAGACAATAATAGGCCGGCCTATTAAGGCATATTAACAGGGCGAATCGGGATTAACGGTCCCTTTAACGACCTATTATTTTTTCAACCTACATAACCCGCTAATTTACATGTTCTAATTAGTTAAACTTATTATTGTACACAGTTTTTTGTGCAAGTTTGTTCAATTTTAAAACAGGCCAAAAGTGGGCCACCCATGAACCAACCCGACCTGTTTATTTACACAAAAGCCCCGATCTGGCCCAAATGGTTACGCAAGTCAACCATAACCCGACCAAGTCCGCTTTGTAAACAGAACGGTCTTAATCCAATCCGACCCGGTCCGTTATCCACCCCTAACCAAAATTATAATAATGCTGGAAAACCACAATATCTGGAGTCGAACTGTC
>JACYFF010030889.1:0-57101 GCA_017589665.1 Selenicereus undatus
TGTGCAGACAAGAATTGTGCCCCATCCCTACACCACCCAAAAAAAAAATAAAAAAAAATCAAGAATAGTTTGAAGTAATTAATTGTAATTAAATTGTTTTGACATCGTTGCATGGGCACATGGTTACATTTTCTGCTTCGTCTGTTAATTGGATAATTAATTATCTTAAAATTGTCCCAATTTTATTGGAGGTCTGCGAAGAGACGATCACCTTCTTATTGTTTTAGAGGTGGCAATTAGACTTGCAAGGGTTCATTAAAACATTGTCTAAGATTAATATTTATAACTTTTCCATCTTTTTAAACTTGTGATGGAACAGTATATTAAATATATTGGGTTAGATTGAAAAATCGATAAAATTAAATTATGACTTGTCACGTAATATATTAGTTCAATTCAATTATACGAATTAACTTAAAATAACATAGTAATAGCGTCTATATTTACTATATCAAGAAGATAAAAATAGTCTAATTTTAAAAAAATATTGTTTAACCAATTAACAAGTTTGGTAATATTAGGTCCATTTGATTCAATACGTTGCCTATGATTAACGATTAAACTTAATTACTTGGGCTCAAACAATACATACTAGTCATCCTTATCCTGAATTTGATCATAACTCATAGTCATTAATGACTATGTCATCCATTTTATTTATTTATTTTTTAAAATTCATCATATTATCTAATTCCATTATTCTATGGATAAAGTTGATAGTCTGACCAATAAAACCCACAAATTAAACCGAGCTCTTTGAGAGTTTGAGCAAGTACTAATTAGAGTGTTATATCAACAGCTTAAGAGTCTAATCAAAACTAAAAAAGGAGTAACCACTAGTTTTAAAATTAATTAACAATTATTGCCTTATATGAGTTAAGGATTTTTTTGGGGGGGGGGGAGAAGGGACTATATATGCATCCTGTTTATTCGGGCACTAACTCAAAAGTTGATTAGTAAGTCTTGTGTCAGACCGTCTCGCATAGCCAAAAAAAAATATTGATTTTTTATAAAAAGCTGGGAAAAACCGGTCCAATCGCGGGTGGGCCGGTTTGACCGAGTCAGCCGGTCCAGCCGGGTTGTACCGGTTTTTTCCGGTTTGGTAGCTTAAACGGTTTTAGAGAAGTTTCGGACCGGTGTTGTGGCCGGTTCCCAGTCCAATCGGTTGAATCGGCCGGTCCGGTCCGGTCCGGTTCTCTCAACCATGAAGTATGGTTGATATTTTTAATACGACTTTATTTCAATGTTCAGCAATAAATAATAGACTAACTAAAATGTATTAATTAATACATAATAAATTTAACTTAAAAAATTTAATTGTGAAAAGTTCAATAGTTAAAAATTTCAATTATGCCTCTTATTTAATAGGATCCACAAAATTGTGATTGTAATTGTGTAGAAAAAAAGACAATTCATTATTATTAAGATGATTAATTCAATTTATTTTACATTAAAAAAATAATTGTTACTCGTGTATAACATTTTTATTAGATAGTTCAAAATTAAAGAATAATCTAGTCGTACTAAAAGTTTTAAACCACCACTTGTAATCAATGTTCAATAACTTTCCAAAAACATTTATTTTAACTTTTTTGTTGTTTTGTTCTCAAATTACATTATTTCATTAAAATGAATTAATAATAAGATTTCATTAACCAATCATATGAAGACACTTGTTGAGAGCACATTATTTCACCCATTTTTAGATATAGTTATATTAATATGGATAGATTATCTTCATTATTAATACCTTAGAGATCTGATTAAATTAATTAATCAGCATTGTAAATTATCAAATGAATATTTTTATATTTTAGACAAGTGTATGTTCCTGACAACTATCCGGTGTACTAACTAATCACAATGGTTAGATACTTTTCCACATAAAATAATTAGAAAAGCTAACTTTAAAGATCTTATATAATATGCTTGCACTCTCTTTCCAAAGTATAATTATCTTTTATCACCACTTTGCTTTGGCAATGTTAAACTTGTATAATATATAATTTCTTATTTAATCCGACAATTATTTGAGATCATGTTTTTTGTTTTTGTTAGAAAAATATATGAAAAATAGACAAACACATAAAGATTATTGGGAGTGAAGCTATAGAAATGCAGCAAAGGGAGATAATTTTTCCATTAAGCTTATAATGCTTAAATAGTTAACGTAAACCGAAACACGGCCTAAATTTAGCAACCACTATGCCATGACTCAAAACTGAAAAACAAACTCAACAAACAAGTAAATCACATCCCTAAAATCTAGAACTCCTTAACAGAAAATAAAATAACTTAAATAGAAAAATCTGCGATCCTAAAGCAATTATCTAACAGTCCTCCTTGGTTTAGGAGCTGCAAATTCCTATTTGCTGCCTTAGAAAATTAAACTCGCTGGTTGGAAGTGGCTTAGTGAATAAATCAGCAAGTTGATCTTCACTGTTGCAGTAAATTACAGCCACTTCTCCCTTTTGCTGAACCTCTCTCAGCAAGTACAACTTAATGTTGAAATGCTTCGTCTATCCATGAAAAACAAAGTTATTTGAAATTGTAATGGTAGCTTGATTGTCAACAAAAATCTTCGTGCTATCTTTCTCTTCCATATGCAAATCACACATAATCTTTTTTAGCCATAGGGCCTGATGTGTTGCTGCAGTTGCTGCAATGAATTCAATCTCTGCAATAGATTGTGCAAAAATATATTGCTTTTTGGAACACCGTGAAAAAAATTCCAGAACCTAAACTGAAACAATACCATGAGGCACTCTTCATGTCATCAACTAGAGGTGTTCACTGGTCCAAATCCGAACCGGACTGGGTTGGACCGATGACTGAATAAGAAGGAAGTTATGGACCGTAGACCGGACCGAATAAGTCAAGGATTGGACCGAGACCAGATCAGACCGAATTGTCGAGCAAGCAAATTTTTACGATATGAACATCTTATATTTATTTCAATATGAATAATTTCAACATATTTTCACAATGAAAAACAAATTAATATTATTGAACGTTTGATAAATTATAAGTTACAAAAGAAAATTAAAACTGAATACGTAAAAAGTCGGTTTTCAAAATTTTTTTATTCGGTCCTCAGTCCGGACCGATGGATCGGTGGGCCGGACTGGATCGGACAAAAGAAAAAAATTTGTGGACCATGGATCGGACCGAATTCATTCGGTTCGGTCCAATTTATATCTGTCTTCGGTCCGATCCGGATTTGGACCGAGTAATGAACACCCCTATCATCAACAGATTCAGTATACACTACAAAAACGGTGCTGATCTCCGATGGAAAAAGCGACAATGCGAATACCCGTCGGAAGCAAGTCAGATTTTTCGATGGAAAAACCATCGGAGTCTGACGGAAATTTGAATTTTCGACGAAAATTCCGACAGAACCTGTTTCTGTCAGAAAATTCGTCAGAAATTCCATAAGAATTTCCTAGCACGCTTTTCAAAAAATGCTGACTCGGGTTTTAAATGTTTTGGATGAATTTTGGAGGGGTTTTGGAAGCATTTCAAACCGTAAAGAGGGGTTTTGGAAGCATTTCAAACCGTAAAGAGATAGAGAAGGAGTAAGGAGGAGAGAGAAGGAGAGTGTTTATGATTTCCGGTGGCCGGTGACCGAAAAATTGAGTATCATCATTTGTAGTTTAACGGTAAGTCACTTATTTTGAGTTAATTTGCTCTTTGAAATTGAAATATTTAAGTTAATCGGTTTTTTATGGTGGTTAATTTGTTATGAATGGGTTTAAGAGTGTCGTCGCTACCCCGCCGCTGCTTCTGCCGCCAGTGTCGCCACCTCCATCTCCGGTAATCCGCTTTGGTTTGTGGGTATTTAAAAGTTAGTGGAATTATTGTATTTTAAAATTATATATATTAATTTTGTATGTGTTATTAACTTTCATAAAATATAATTTTGAAGCATATTTGGATAGTTTATTTAATTTATTTTTTTTGTAAAATATGGATGTGAATTATATTAATTTTTTATTTAATTTGTGAAGTGTATTTATTTGAATAAGTTGAATAAAATATGACAAGTATGTACTTTTGTAATAATTATATAATTATTATAAAATGTTGAAGTATATTAAACATGTCTAATGCGTTTTGTTTTTTCTTTGATTTGTGATATATATTAATGTTTTGTAAGTATGTGAAGTGTATATTTTTTTGAGGTATGTATATTTTTTTGTATGATTTGTTTGATATGTTAAGAGTTTATATTTTATTTTTGTAATATTGAGGTATGTTAAGTATATATTAATTTAAGTTTGCTTAGTATGTTAATAGTATTATATTTTTATTATTTTTGTTTGGGTTTGTTTATTTGGATGCAGTACGAAATAAATAATTTAATTTGTGTTTGATGCTTAATTACATTTATTTTCACAAATAATATAGTTATGTGAAATTTATTTTTTTAGCCTATATGTTTAATTGCATTGTTGTATTTTAGATGTAGCACTTATTTCTTCAAGAAATGTAGGAATATAAAATGTGAACTAAATATGAATATAAGTTTTTTTATTTTTGTCATTAGGGAGTATAAAATCTATACTAAATAATTTGAACTTTAACTTAATTTGTAATGTATCTTGATTTGGATAAATGAAATAGTTGTAAGTAGGTAAGCATATAGAATATATATTTTGTTTTGGTGAATAGTTTAAGTATGTTAAGTATGTTTATTTTTTGTTCGATTTGTTGTGTATATTAATTATTGGTAAGTATGTGAAGAATATTCTTGTTTGAGGTATGGTTAATTTTTTGGTTGATTTGTTAAGTATTTTTATTTTATCTTTTGGGTAATAGTATTTTGGTTTTTTTTTTTGGTTTGTTTAGTTGAATAAATTGTGATAATATTGTGATAATATTCGTTTAGAAGTTCATTATTGTATTCCAAATATTGAAATGGTTAAATGGATTTCTAAAAGATATTTATTGCAATTAATTTTAGTTTACATAACAATTAAGGGAATCAGATTAACAACATATGGATGGGCCGTTGCATCATCAATGGATGTATAAGAGAAGAAATTTTTATGGATATGGGCTTAGAGATGAGTGGTTGATGGGAGTGAATATGTTTGATGAATTTGCACGAAATCATGAGGAGTATAGAATTAATAGAGTTTATAGATGTCCATGTGTGAAGTGTAAGAATATGCAGTATTTTACACCTGACGTTGTAAAGTCTCATTTGTATAGAAAGGAGTTTGTGAAGAATTATTGTCATTGGACAAGTCATGGGGAAGAAGATAATTTGGAAGTAGGGGGTGCAAGTAGTTCACATTCTATCAATTTTGATTACGATCACAACGATCATAATCATATGGAGAACATACTTCATGCTGTCTTTCAAGCTAATGAAATGAACATGAGTAGCCATGATAACGTAAATCCTAAGACATTTTATACTATGTTTGAATATGCCCAAAGATCGTTGTATGAAGGGTGTAACATAACTGAACTGGAAACATCTGTGAGGCTACTTAGTAATAAATAAGGGCACAACATGTCTGAACGTTGTTTTAACGAAGTTGTTGGCCTGATGAAAGATATATGCCCTCTTGAAAGTGGCATTCCAAAAAATTATCACAAGCAGATCAGAAAAGTGATAGATTTAGGCATGGATATTCAGGAAATAGATTGTTGTCTGAATGGTTGCATGCTCTATTATAAACAAGATGAGGGTCTGTCCGCGTGCAAACTTTGTGGACATGTAAGATAATTACCAAAGAACTCAAACCAACGAGGTCATAAGGATGTTTTATATGCTAAAATGCACTACCTACATTTATTCCCAATATTGCAAAGACTGTATGCCTCAAAAAGGACTGTCGTCCACATGAGATGGCATTATGAGCACCGCCAAGAATCGGGTGTTCTCCGGCATCTGTCGAATGGATTAGCTTGGAAGCATTTCCACCAAAATTTTCCAAATTTTGCAACAGAGCCTCAGAATGTAAGGTTAGGTCTTTGTGCTGATGGTTTCACACCATTCTCCATATCTGGAAGATCATATTCTGTGTGGCCAGTTGTTGTTACACCTTATAACTTGCCTCTAGATATGTGTATGACCACTCCATACATATTTTTAAATTGTATTATTCCGGCTCCAACAAATCCAAAGAACAGAATTGATGTGTACTTGCAACCCTTAATTGATGAGTTGAAAATACTGTGGGATGTTGGGGTGGAGACATTTGATGCTTCATGCGAGAAAACTTTTAGATTGCATGCTACCTTAATGTGGACAATTAATGATTTTTTCGCCTATGGTATGTTGTCCGGTTGGAGTACTCATGGGTTGTTTGCATGTCTGGTTTGTATGTACCAAAATTGTGCATTCCATTTACAGCGTGAACAAAAGCCATCTTGGTTCGATTGCCATCATCGGCTCTTGCCTCAGAATCATTGTTTTAGAGCTAATAAAGTTGCTTTTCGTAAAGGGAAGAGCATACATATTGGCCCTCCCCAAAGGATTTTTGGTGAAATATTGTCTAATATAGTATCGACATTGCCTAAAGTGACTACAAATGTACAATTTCACATTCCCAGATTTGAGAAAAATGAACATAATTGGACAAAGCAAAGTATCTTTTGGGAGTTGCCTTATTGAAAGCATCAACTTCTGATGCATAACCTTGATGTTATGCATATTGAGAAAAACTTCAGTGAAAATATTATAAACACAGTGATGGATGTTCCGGGAAAAACAAAGGATGATATAAAAGCAAGAATGGATATGTCTATTATGTGCAGTAAGCAAGAGTTGAACTTGGTTACAAGAGAGTCCACTGATAGATTGTGTAAGCCGAAAGCCAAGTTTACACTGTCGTTAACTCAAAAAAGGATTGGCTACCAATGGTTACAGGAGGTTCATGTGCCTGATGGTTATTGTTCTAATGTGGAAAATTGGGTTTATCCATCTAACACAAAATTTCAAAATATAAAAAGTGATAATCATCATGTATTTTTGGAGAATCTTCTTCCAGTAGCTTTTGTTGCTTTTCCAGAAGATGTTTTGGGACCCTTGGTCGAATTGAGTGAATTTTTCAGAAATCTATGCTCCAGTGAGTTACATGTTACCATGCTTGAAGAGATGAATAAGAACATTTCTATAATTCTTTGTAAATTGGAGACAGTTTTTCCTCCTGATTTTTGGAATGTCATGGAACATTTGTCCATTCATTTAACAGAAGAAGCTTTGTTGGGTGGTCCTATTCAATATCGATGGATGTATCCTTTTGAGAGGTATTTTGACTGGTTGAAGCCTACGGCAAAGAACAAAGCTGGTGTAGAGGCATCCATGGTTCAGGCATACTTAGCATTTTAGATTAAATATTTCGCTGAGTATTATTTTCAGTCAAGCTTGCATTGCCCAAGTATTGGGTGTAATGAGGGTATGCAACAACTCGAACCACAAATGCCAACAGTTTCAGTGTTTAACCATAAGGGTACCCCATTTGGAAATCGAGGAAAAAGATATCTTGCTAAGTCGGAGTACCGTGTCGCTCGCCTTCACATCTTACTGAATTGTGATGAAGTGCTACCATATTTGGAGTAAGTTTATCAGTTACTGAAAGTTTCATTTGAATACTTAATAATTGTTAAGTAATTAAATAATTTCAATTGTGAAATACAATTGGTTCAAACATCAATTTCGTGGTCATAATCCAAACGCGAGTGATGTGGAAGTTAACTTGTTTATCAAGACAAATTTTGTACAGTGGTTTGAGTATAATGTAAGTAATTTTTCATAACTAATCTTCAATTCCTACAAAATATTTTGTAACTCTAAAGAGAATTATCTTCTTTTTTCTTCATAGGTCAATTCTTACCGGGTGTTTAATGATGAGAGACAAGATTTATTGGTGAACTTATCTCATGGACTGATTATAGTAGTCGAATGTTTTTCTGGGTGTAAAGTTAATGGTTATCGGTTTCATACTAAGGTTAGAAATGAAGGTAAAGCCACATATAATTGTGGCGTGTGTGTCAAAGGAGTTGGCGAAGGTGATAAAGTATCAGAGGGTTATTATGGCATACTTCATGAAATTATTTGTGTTGAATTTACGGGTGAACCAATTAAAAAATGTGTACTTTTTAATTGTGAGTGGTTTGACCTGGATGTTCCCTGGGGGCTATGTTATCCTAAATTTACCCCATATCCTGAGGTTAATCATACTAGACGTTACCGAAAGTTTGACTCATTCATATTTGCTGATACCGCAACCCAAGTAGTATATCTTAAGTACCATGAGGGGATACAGGGAAAAGCGAATTGGTGGGTAGCTAAACCGAACAAACCTCGCAGTGCCGCTAAACATAAGGATAATTTAGAACTTGCCTATCAACAGTTAGGAATGACAACTATGAATGTGGATAACGTAATAGCCACAACATTAGTCGATGAAACTGCACAAGCTGATGATGTTGATGTACATGATTGGGGTGATGATCATGATGGGAATGGTGAACATGATGATGATGATGATGAGGACGAAGAAGGCGAATGAGAGGATGAAGCTGAAAACACTAAGGATGATAATGAAGGAGATATGACATTGCAAAGTGATGATGATGATGATGACGATGTGTTGCACAATGATTGATTTAATCTTTTAGTTGTATGGATATTTATGCATGTGCATGTACTTTTTTTTAATTGCAAGCTAGGAAAAACAATTATATATATGTACTGTAATTTTTTCACTGACAATACTATGAATATTTGCGTTATTGTATTTTGTTTCTATTTTGTTCTTATTTATTAGATGTCTGGAGTAAATGGTGGACATGGTTGAGGCCGAACGGTTAGGAATGATGCGGGTAGATGAGCACCACAACCGACCCCACAACATGATTCTGCTGATGAAACTCAACATATATTCCTTGGAGGTTTTCTTGATCCAACTCAACCATTCGGAAATTATTTTGGTTGCATGAATGAGCAATCATATTTACAACCACCTTTTTTTTGGTGCGAGTATGCAGTCACCAATCCAACCCAATGTTCCTAACATCGGTGGTACTTCAACTACTCCATTAGCTTATCAACAGTTTGACACTGTTAGTTCACATTACCACAGTAATCAGATTATTGGTCAGCCTAGAATGCCAAGCCACTCAATCCACAACGAAGGGGTCCAAAATAAAAGGGTAGGAAGAGATAGACAAAGTCATGCACCTGATAGTGAAACCACAAGTACAAATAATAAGATATATTTACAACCTGATGGTGATACGTAAGTTCATTATAAATTTTCTAACTTCTTCAGTAATCATATTCTTTAATGGCTACAGTAATTACTTTTAACAAATTCTTTTTTTATTATTAGTTTTGTTCCATATCAGGGCGTAGTTTAAAAAATTATTGAAAGCTTTGCGGGTAAGTACTCACGTCCCGGGACCATGCGGGGGGAAAGTTCCACAATCTCAGAGAAACATATAGTTTAATGAGTTCAAGGTTAATTTTCTGTACCACAAATTTGAAAGTTGTCGTTAGATTGTTTAAGATATTTACTAATATACTTCAACTTTGTTAAAGAAACACTGCTACTGGCATCCAGACAATGAAATCCAGATACGGCGTAACTTTGAGTACAGAGGTACAACTCAACTTATGGACATTCTTTGATATGTCAGGAAGTACAACAGAAAGCCGAAGTGGTTACCACCTAGTGTTTGGAATAAGATGCTCAAACATTAGAGTGAGGATGCCAAGTTTAAGAAATTGAGTCAACAAAATAAAAAGAATAGATTGAGTGATGCAGAAGGTTTTGATCATTCGTTACATACATGTGGCTCAATTCCGATTAGTGAAAAAGAAAGGCGTCTGGTAAGTAATGTGCTTATTAATAAGTGTATTTTTCATATATAATGTATGGTAAGGATTGAGGTTTTGGTCATTCTTTACATTTGATCACTGGTTACATTTTATTTTTTTGTAGGCCAAAGCATTAGGTAGGGAACCCACATGTGAGAAACTGTTTAAGGACACTCACTACAAGGTCAAAGACAAAACTTTCGTTGATAAAAAATCTGCAAAGAAATATGTAAGTTTGGCACATTTTATTCAGAGATTATCCATATGTTATAATTGTCGGTTTAGTATGTAATAGTTTTATTTTTGACAACTTTCAGGAGGATCATCACAACAAATGGGAGGAGTACACTCAAACTGCAACTCAAGAGGGTCCCAATTGCCCCCTATGACCCCAGAAGAGCTTTGGGTTAAAGAAAATCTGGACAAAAAAGGTCGTGTATACGGTTTTGGCACGGAGGGGGTCAGGTTGAAGAAATCATCTACAATTGCAATTGCATGTCACTCATCAACTGAGCATTTTGATCCAAGAGAGTAAGCGCAACTCCTCAATCAGAGCATTACCAAGCAAGCAGAGGCTATAAGTCAAAGGGGAAAACCTAGCGCATTATGAATTTTTGTTTAAGATTTCTTAAAGGACAAAGTGCAGGTTCTTCCAGCCAAATCAACTTGAACACAGATGATGAGGAGAACTCCCGAAATGACAACGATGTTCCCACAAATTTATCTGATTCTGATTAATTTATATGATCTGCGTATAGATCCAAAATAATTGTAGATGTCATGGTTAACTTTTAATTTAGCACATTTTATTTTAAAATATAAAAATTTATATTTGGTAATTATTACATATATTGTATGTGATGATCGTGTCGTGATATATTTAAGTTTTTTTATTTATTTTTGAGGACAGAGAATTTTTAAAAAGCGAATTTTTTTTTGAGGGGGGGAAATTTCGTCGAAAAATCTGACGGACTTTTCCCTCCCTCAAAAAATGGCCGGCAAAATTCCTGTTTGACGGATATTTCCGTCGAACTCCATCGAAAATCGTCGAATAAGTTTCTGCGACGAGCTTAATCCCGACGGGGTATTTGGCGTCGTATTTTTCGTCGGAAAGCCATTTTTCCATCGGAAAAAATAACTTTTTCTGTCGGTAATTCCGTCACAGATTAGATGTATTTTTGTAGCTATCTGAAAACCCGTTCAACCTGAAGTTCTCGCACTTCTGAAATTTGACACCATAAACAATTGTACCCTTGATGTACCTCAATACTCTTTTTGCAGCCTTCAAATGCAATTCACTAGGACAATGCATGAAACGTGATAGCAGACTTACAGCAACCATGTATACATTAGGCATCCGATCAAGCTTCTGTAGTGACCTTCATCAAAATTATCAAAACCATCATCTTTACTAAACTTTTCCTTTTGATTCATGGGTGTACTTATAGCCTTGCATTCTTCCATCTGAAATTTCTTCAATATTTTCTTTACATATTTCTTTTGACAGACGAATACTTTGTTTTCTGCCTGCTTGATTTCCATCCCAAGAAGACCCAAATCTGTCATTTCAAAGGCCCGCGTCATTTCTTGTTTGAACTCTTCAACCAACTTCAGGTCATTTCCTGTTACAAAAAGATCATCAACATACGCGACACAAAAAGAAAATCATTGCCCTTATGTTTCACATATAGGGTGGACTCATATATGCTTTTAACAAAGTCAAGGCTCAGCAAGTGTTCATCAATTCTGGTGTACCATGCCCCTGGAGCTTGCTTTAGGCCATACAAAGCCGTTTTGAGTTGATACACTTTGTGTTCTTTTCCAAGTTTCACAAAGCCCTCTGGTTGTTGCACATAAATTTCCTTCTTTAATACGCTATTTAGAAACGCTGATTTGACATCTAATTAGAACACTTTCCAACCTTTTTGAGATGCAATTGCTATTGTGTCTAATATGACAACATGAGCAAAAGTGTCAAAATAATCAACACCAAAAATTTGTGAGTACCATTTGACAACGAGTCTGGCCTTGTGTTTTTTGATAGAGCCATCAACATTAAGCTTCGTTCTGAACACCCATTTAACACCAATAATTTTTCTGTCTCCAGGTCTATTGACCAACTACCATGTTTCATTTTTCCGAATCATCAACATCTCCTCCTCCATTGCTTTCTTCCACTTTGGATCTTTGAGAGCTTTTTCATGGTTAGTTGGTTCACATATAGCCACATTACATTTTGGATAGATACATAACAGTGGCCTGTAACCTCTAACTAGGGGATCATCTTCCAACTCGTTCAGCCATTTTTCACTTGCTTTCTATTAAGGTAGGCTACTCAGAATGTCTCTTGGTGATGCTGATTGTGGATTCTTCCAATCCCATTTCTCCTCTTCCTTAAAGTATACATCTCTACTAATAGTCATCTTTTCTGGTTAAGGGTGCTAAACTTTGTAGGCTTTAGAAATTGAACTGCAACCTACAAAGATGCTTGGAATTGCCTTCTTGTCAAGCTTGTCATGTTTAGCCTGTGAAACGTGAACAAAGCATACACAACCAAACCCTTTAAGAAAGTTTAGTGAAGGTTTATAACCATACCAAGCCTCAAATGGAGTTTTTTCTTCCAAAGCATTGGTTCGAAGTCGATGTTGTAGAAAAACAGCGGTATTTACTGCTTCTGCCCAAAACTTTTCAACAACTCCATCCCATGCAACATACATCTAGCCATCTCCATAACTGTTCTATTCCTCCTTTCGCTCACATACATTTAATTGATCAAGTGAATTGGGATAAAGATTTTTGAAACTACTCAAATTTGGGTAATGGAGTACAACTGTTTGGGTTAATAATCTTTGGAAGAAATTTTTTTTACGTTTGGCCCAAAAGTTTCTAAAATTTTTATTTTGGGGCCAATGGGGTTCAAGATGCAAACATTTAAACTTTTGGACTATTTTTAAAAACTAAACTTATGTTAACGTTTAGACTTCTTATAATGACTACATTGGTACTAATTATCATAATCTATTACCTATATCATAAATATGATATTTGCTGTGATTAGAGACCCACCATGTCGAGCAAAATAATTAAAGCTTAATTAGAGAATTTTGATCATTACCTGAACTTAGTCGGCGTTGGACCTTGGTGCTTCTTTAGCTCCCAGTTTGCAGAGATTGTTAATCTCAACCGCACTTTTCTTAGATCGGGTACAATACAAATTCATTTCTTTTCCTACCTCGGACCGTAGTCACTAATTAAGCTTTTATATTTTTAAGGATAGTGAGATTTCAATCAAGAAATCATAATATTTAAGTCATAAGGTTCGATTGAATAACGTTATCTACTGAGAAATTTCTTTTATTAAAAGTTTGAAGTGGAAATATTATGATGGAAAGATTGAAGAGAGACTTATGCTATTAGGATAATCAAAGATGTTTACTCATAGAAAAATGGAGAATCCCGACTTCTCTTTTGCTCAAATGCACTCAAATGATCATGCCCTTTTTCAGTACTCAACCTATTCCTTTGTAGAAGAGTTGAAATACATAGGATGTCTTAACAGCTACAGTACACACTAATAATTCCACATGGCTATAGTGACATTCACGTGACTACAGTAGATTGTCTTATTTTATTGACATAACATTTGTCAAAATAGTACAATAATGGAACAACTTTTCAGAACATTTAGTGCTGACAAGACTAATCATCCATATTGAGATTCTACATGCCTTCATCTCATATAACGTCTTCTAGTCAATCATTATTCAAATAATCATCAAAATCTTCATCAAGTTGAAGATGATCTGGATTCCATTTTTTAAATAATTCATGAAGATATATTTTTTCTTTTTGTGATAAGAATTTTCCATATCTAATCTGAAAGAGATAATTAAAAACCACTACAAAAAAAGTCCACATAACAACGGAGACGAATAGAATAGCGACAGAATATTGAATTCAGCGACGAAACTGTCGACGGGAACTGGTTGTTGGATTTTCACTCGTCGCTGAGTACTTGGCACCGGAATTTCATAAATTCGTCGCCATTGGCGACGGAACTAGCAACAGACCAAATTTTGGCGAGGATGAAAAGGCGGGGAAGAGAGCGACATAATAGAGCTCTGTCGCCAAATAGTGACGGAATCCCTGTTCTATCGCTACCCACTGTTGAAAAAAAAAAGGAAGAAAACCTGTAATACCGCTGTCATTCCGTCGCTAGGTTTGTAATTTTTTTAAACTAAAAATACTTATTTTTTATCGTATCCCTCAGTACATACATTTCAATCCCTGCATGAAATTTACAATGAGTATTCACTCCATCAACTTCTGATAGCTTTGAGTATGACTTCATTCGAAGCGTTCTCAACAGTTTTCAAACCACAAACATGTGGAATATCACATACAAAACAACACTTGAAACCAATTGCTTTCAATTCACAAACCATACATCCCAAACAAAGTGTATACATATCACAAATCACAAAACCAAACAAACCACAAGTTGCTAGTTAGTCAAAGTGAAGTTAAGTTTGCAGAAGAGGGAGAAGCAGGCACCAAGGGGAGGAGAATGAAATAAGCACCAAGAAGGAGAAGCAAACAGCAAGACATGTACTCCATGAAGAACCAAGGAGGAGAACCACCAATTAGGGGTGTGCAAAAAAATCGGAAATCGAAAACCGAAACGAAAAATCGGTTCGGTTAACGAACCAAAAAAAATTTCGGTTTTTGGTTTGGTTACGGTTCGGATAATTTGAGAATTCGATTAACCGAACCGAAAATAATTTTATTTTTTAAAAAATTATACATAAAAAAAATTGGTAAGAAAATGCACTTTTTTATTGTTTATAAAAGGTAACCAAAGTTTAATTTTTATTTTAAAAAATTTAGGTAAAAAAGTATACGTTTTTTAATTATTTGTAAACGGTTAACCGGTAGCTGAATAGAAAAGTCGGTTAGCCGCACTGAAAAAGCGGTTAACTGACTTTTTCGGTTCGGTTATGATTTGAGTTTTGAAAGAACTGAAATTTTTGGTTAACCGAAATTTTCGGTTCGGTTATGGTTTGGAATTTTTTTGAACCGAAAAATCGGTTAACCGATTTTCGGTTAATCGAACTCCGATTAACTGGTTTTTCACACCCATACCACCAACTGGGGGAAAACTACAACCAGCTCAATCACCAAGGTGAGGATCATCATTTTCCTCATCCTCACCCTCATTCTCATCCTCATCGTCATTATGTTGTGAATAATGAGCAAAGGGTGGCTGAAATCCCGAGCCAGAAGTTTATTGCATTTGGAAGAAAGCTTGCAAGCGCTGATTAATCCTCATCATTTGTTGGCTCAGTTGTTGGTTGCTTTGGCTGAGCATTTTGTTGGATTCCTCCAATTGTTTACATTTCTCTATAAGCAATCGGTAACTTTCGGTTTGTGAAGTTAGTTCACCCTCTAAATTGGTTACTACACCCCTTAAATTATTTAGCTCTTGTTGCGATGGCGTATGACCGGTAACTGCTGACATCCATTTATGTGAAGTATGCATTAGTATTACAATTAAGTAAACTTATTGTATAACCATGTTCATTGAAATTTTAACATGAAAACTACACTGGCTCATTAAGTGGGACTGAAGTAACTGGATTCCCTAATGTTGACAGCCTCATTGTACAACACAACAACACACTCCCAGTGTGAGTCCCGCTTTCACGGGGTCTGGGGAGATCCAGCTGTAGGCAACCTTACCTCTACTAGTATTCCTACCCATAGAGAGGTTGATTCCATAAGACCCACAGAAACAGTTTAGAGAAAAAGTTTATAGAGAAAACAATTGTGAAACCATTTACGGCAAAAGCAAGGGGGGAGGAGAAAAAAGGGAGGGGGGAAAGCAAATAAAGAAGGAGTAGGAGTAGAAGACATACCTGAACAAACCAGGGGCGTTTAGTGCCGTCGCATCTCAGAAAAGCACGACCTGCAGACAAGCACACCAAAAACCCTACCCGCCCTACACCGCCTAGGCTACTGCCCCCCCTACGGGGGTGGACCCCTACAATCCGAAACCTTAATCCTGTCCCTCCACAACGTCTTATCCTGAGCCATGTCTTCCGAAAGACCGACAACTCTCATGTCCTCTCTAACCACTTCTATTAGGCTCTTCTTCGGTCTACCCCTCCCTCTCTTACCCTCGGGAGGGTGAATCACCTCACACCTTCTCACTGGGGCGGCCACACTTCTCTTCTTCACGTGGCCGAACCATCTAAGCCTCGATTCCCTCATCTTCTCCTCTATGGGGGCCACTTCAGC
The DNA here is from genome assembly GCA_017589665.1 of Selenicereus undatus. Taxonomy (NCBI): domain Eukaryota; kingdom Viridiplantae; phylum Streptophyta; class Magnoliopsida; order Caryophyllales; family Cactaceae; genus Selenicereus; species Selenicereus undatus. The sequence continues at coordinate 16,139 of JACYFF010030889.1, forward strand.
TAAACCCCTGATTATGACATTCCTAATTTTGTCCAATCTCGTAAAACCACACATTCACCTGACCATTCTCATATCAGCTACCGTCAACCGTTGGACCTGCATTGACAGCCTCATTGTCAATGCCATAAATATAACTCTCTTTATTCTTGTACATCTTCACCACTACTCATTTAGATTTGGAAGTGTCTGGGATAGATCTTGAGAAATGTCATCTCTGGTCCCTTGAGAGTTGATTGCATTTTGAAGTTCACGTTCAAAGAATTCCTACAATATCACAACACATGCAAAAAATCATATATGTTACAATTATGAAAGTTATCGAAAATCAGGAAACTTGTTATAGAAATATTTCCATGTTGCCCCATATGATGGATGACATAAAACATCATCTTTATGTCGATGTTCATAATGTCATGTCATGTGCTTAGCAGTACTTTTTGATACATACAACCTTTGAAGTCGAGGTTTTAACGGCAAGTAATGCATCATTGAGTATGGCAATGGATTCTGATTCCTTTGAGTATGGCAATGGATTCTGATTCATTTGTTGTGACCTTTCCCTCTTCCATCTTGAATGCCCACAAAACTTGCATACATCCAAGTTTGTGTCATCCTTAAAAATAACATGCAACCTTTCCGGCAACAATAAATTTGGACCACATTGTTGTCGAGATCTTTAACAACCTTATTCGTTTGCCCATAGTTGTTTGTCACACGGTTATTAGGTGGACATATCTCTTTTGTTAGTTAAACAACAACAACAACAAACTCCCAAAGTGGGTCCCGCTTTCGCGGGGTCTGGGGAGATCCAGCTGTAGGCAACCGTACCTCTACCGGTATTCCTACCCATAGAGAGGTTGATTCCATAAGACCCACAAAGCAGTTTTGAGAAAAAGGTTTGAAGAGAAAACAATTGCAAAACCATTTACCGAAGTAAAAGAGAGGGGAGGAGGAAAAGGTTCCGGATAATCAAAAAAGAGGGAGCGGAGACATACCTCAACAAATCGGGGGCGCTTGATGTCGTGATATCCCGGACCGCGACCTGCAGACAAGCAAACCACACCCTACCCACCCCACCCCCACCCCACCTAGGGAACTGCCACCTACGGAGCCGGTCCCCGACAATCAGGGACCTTAATCCTGACCCGCCACACCCTCCTATCCTGAGCCATGTCCTCCGTGAGACCGACAACTCTCAGGTCCTCTCTAACCACCTCTTCTAGGCTCTTCTTCGGCCTACCCCTCCCTCTCTTACCACCGGGGGGGTTGATACTCTCGCACCTTCGCATCGGGGCGGCCACATTTCTCCTCTTCACGTGGCCGAACCATCTGAGCCTCGATTCCCTCATCTTCTCCTCTATAGGGGCCACTCCAGCTAAGCCCCTAATAACCCCATTCGTAACCCTGTCCAATCTCGTAAAACCACACATCCACCTGACCATCCTCATCTCAGCTACCATCACCCTTTGGACATGTGCCTTTTTTAGAGGCCAGCACTCCGATCCATAGAGAACCGCCGGTCTAACGACCGTCCGATAGACTTTGCCTTTCAAACCCATGGGCACTCTCTTGTCACACAGCACCCTTGACGCTGACTTCCACTTTTGCCAGCCCATCCTGATCCGCTGGCTAATATCCTCGTCAATGTCTCCATTCTGCTAGATGATCGAGCCTAGATATTTGAATTTGACGACCTTCGGTATTGCCCTCCCATCCAGCTCGATTTCACCCCCTCTTCTATCCTTCCACTGAAACAACAGTGGAGGTATTCCGTTTTCGATCTACTCAACCGAAAGCCCTTAGCCTCAAGAGTATGCCTCCAACTCTCCAACCTGTCATTCACCCCCTGCCTGGTCACATCGATAAGGACGATGTCATCTGCAAATAACATGCACCAAGGCAGCTCGATTTCTTTTGTTAGTTGAACAATTCTATTAAAACAGTTTTGTGGCATGTTGTAATTAGATTTGATACTCAATAGTCTCACAGTAGCTGAGAGTTCACTGTAGGTAAAACAACCATCGTGTAAGGGTTGTTGAGAAACTTGAACCATATTATAAAATGGTTATCGGCAAGTGCTTGACTCCTCCTCCCTTACATTTTGATTTGCCATGTCGTCCATTCGATCTGCATAGGAGTCATTGTAGTCATTATTAATATGATGTGAACGTCCACCTTCGAAAATTTTACTATTTGAATACCGAAAATCATATTGTTGATGCTTTATTTCACCATGACTTATTCAAAACCAATACCCTTTCACAAAACCCTTATACATAAGGTGCATATTGACCTCATCGAGTGTTAAGTACACCATATTTCTGCATTTAGCACAAAAACATCTATACTTTTCCCCATTCAGAAACTCTGTCTGCCTACGTGCAAATTCATCGAATTGGTTTACTTCATTTAGAAATTCTTGTGTATAGCCACTACGACAAGGCAATAATCAATCTATTATACATCCACATATGATGTGGATGACCATTTATATTATGCTCAAACAATAATAACCACAACATACGATGTGGAGGACCATTTATATTATGCTCAAACAACAATAACCACATAAGTTATTGGATTATAATTAATTTAAATTTAAATAATAATATTTACATAAATTACTCAGTTGTATATTACATATGTTTACTTATAAATTTCTACAAATATACATGTATTCTTACGAATTTCAAAAAACTAATAACTCATCCAAACTTGAGCGCTCTATTCCACCAACATATCAAATTTCAACTTAAAATTACCAAACCTAAGCATACATTACATCAGGCAAAATCTTGAAACAAATTAGAGCTACAACTTCATACAAACATCACATTTCAACAAAATTATAAACTAAAGTTTTCATTCTACCAACATATGAAATTTTAACTTCACATTACTAACCCTAAACCCTAAAATGCATTGAGTAAAATCTTGAAACAAATTAGAGTAATAACTTCATACAAACATCATATTTCAACAAAATTATGAACTAAAGGATTTCATTTAACCAACATATCAAATTTTAAGCTCAAATAACCAAACTCTAAATCCTAAATTGCATTGAGCAAAATCTTCAAACAAATTAGAGCAATAGCTTCGCACAAATACCATATTTCAACACAAATATGAACTAACTATGAAATTCTAACAATGTAACACAAAAATTTATAGAAATTAAAACGAATTTTCTTGAGAAATTTACCTCAAAATGGGAGAAATACCGGCTACGGGCGAGGCAGGCAGGCGGTGGGAGGGGACAAGCAGCAGGTCGGCGACGTTCGTGATGGTGACGGACGAAATCGCCTCTCTCTCTCTCTCTTCACGTTTCGGGTGGTCTACGAAATAAGCAGATATGAAATTTAAGTGAGGTGGCGACGGAATAGACAACGGAAATTCCATCGTGATCCACTTTTTTAAAAAAATCTAGCCAAATTTTTTTAGCTGGCGACGGAATTTCCGTCGCCGGTTTGAATTTTTTTACTGGTGACGGAATTCCTGTCACCATCTTGAAAATTTTAAAATTATTTTTGTGGATGGCGACGAATATTCTGTCACCAGTGCTCAACACTGGCGACAGATTTACTTGTTCGTCGCCAATTCCGTCGCTGACTCTAACTTTTTCTGCTATTATTTTTTCCGTCGTTGAATTAGTCTGTCGCCAAATTCCGTCGATATTTTGTGCTTTTTTAGTAGGGATGTCTTCTAAAGTAGCTCCTTCCACCTTCATATATTTGTTGAACATGATAGGCGGATGTAGTATTTCTGCAGTGCATTAACATTATTCCTTACTCAATCAATACCTACATTTGATGGTAAATATTGTAAAAACCGATACCTCTTATTACAATAGGATCATTAATTAACTCATACTGTTCGGAAAATCTTTATATGATTGAACTAATCATAATTAATTATCCTATTGTAATCCTTGATAGATAAGTTTTTTTTTTTTTTTTAAGAACAAACTTCGCAGTTCCCTGATGACCACTTTATAAAAATTCACCAACTGCCTCAACTTTGATGAAAAAAAGGCTGGTAGGTATAAATGAAAAAAAAGGAATGTCCACTTTAAATGTGACAACCATCTTTTTCCCCATGGATATTTCTCTACCCTATGAATGATGTTTTGGTGTGCATGGGGGTCGTGGTTAGATTGGTAAATAATTATGTGACAGCGATTAATCATGACCGTACCAAAAGCATATTTTTACTAAAAGGATGATTAATGATGCCTTAGAATAAAGAATACATGAAATTAAAAGCACGATGATGACGATTATATTCTACCATTGATAGGGTGTGTAAAACCGGTTAATCAGAATTTTGATTAAATTTTTTGGTTCAAGAAAATTCCGAATCGTAATTGAACTAAAAATTTCGGTTAACTGAAAATTTTGTTTCGTCCAAAACCTGAACCGTAATCGAACTGAAAAAGTCGTTTAACCGGTTTTTCAGTTCGGTTACCAGTTGACCGTTCACAAAAAAATTAAAAAGTATACTTTCTTACCTACATTTTCATTTTTTATGTTAAATTTTTTTTTATAAAAACTAAATTTTGGTTACCAGTCATAAATAAAAAAAAAAGTGCATTTTCTTACCTAAATTTTTTATGCATAAATATTTTGGAAAAAAATAATTTCGGTTCGGTTGACCGAATTTTCAAATCATCCGAATCGTAACCAAACCGAAAACCTAAATCTTTTTTCGATTCGGTTAACCGAACCGATTTTTTTGCACACCGCTAACTATTGGTGACATGATATATATATTTTTGGGCCTCTTATATGGTTCCTAGCTAGAATATTGGAAGCATATGCGAAAGTGGTCAATTAAAAAATAATTGAAGGCTCAAGTATAGGGAGAATAAGTTACAATAAATGTACTTTTCATCTTCTAGCTAGGTACAATGGTAACACCCACCCAAAAAAAAAAAAAAAGAATTAGGAAAAAAGGAAAAAGGGTTGGGATCCCATGCTCATTTTCTTTACCAACGATTTTTTTTGACAATAGGGTACATAATTCATAGTGTCGTTGTGTGTGTGTCCCCAGCCTCCTTTGGGGAACAATTTGTGAGATAGATTTTGCTATTACAAAATTTATATTTCATAGAGAAATATCTTATATATTTTGTAAATATTAATGGAAATTTATAAATATCACAAACCGATCGTTTAGAATTAATATGAGTTTTGCATTATGTTGTTGACACTTATTTTGTAATTCATATGAGGGAAATATTATAGTTACAAAATTATTTTTCTAAAAAAGGAAGGTGAACATTTCGCAACCAGACTATCAAATATTAGGTTTTTTCTTTTACAAAATATCAAATTTTTTGGTAATAGGTGATTCACAACCAAAATTTTACATTTCCAAAATTCTTATTGTATTAGATCTAGTAAATTACACCCAAAAAAATCATCAATAAAACAAAACAAAACTGTTTCTCTTTTTAACATTCCTTACTTGAAAATTGACGAGTATATAATACTCGATAGTATTTGACCCACTAGGGCACTAAGGTCCTACTCTTTTCATTGGTCTTTTTGGATTTACCAACGTTAATCTACTTCAACCCATCTGAAAAAAATAACCAACTTCAACCTACCTCAACTCACTTCAACCAACTTCAACCCACCCCTTCATAATTACATTCTCATTATTTTAACCCACTTCAACCCACTACAAAAAAAAAAAAAACCAACTTCAACCCACCTAAAAAAAAAAACCAACTTTAACCCACCTCAACTCACTTCACCCTTTTACTTACCCCAATTTATACACAAAAAGAACAGGCCCTAAGTATAATAATATTCCTCACTCAATGGTGTTGTTCACAAGATCCCAACGTGTATGGTTAAGGGCCTATTCTTTTTGTGGGTGAATTGGGGTAGGTAAAATGGTGAAGTGAGTTAAGGTTGGTTGAGATGGGTTGAAGTTGGTATTTTTTATTTTGGTTGAAGTTGGTTGAAATGGGTCGAAGTTGGTATATTTTTTTTGTAGTGAGCTGAAGTGGGTTAAAATAATGAGAATGTAATTATGAAGGGGTGGGTTGAAGTGGGTTGAGGTGGGTTAAAGTGGGTTGAGGTTAGTATTTTTTTTTCCAGGTGGGTTGAAGTAGGTTGAAGTGAGTTGGTAAATCCAAAAGGATCTACGAAAAAAACTGGGTCTAAGTAGTCAGAAAGTGCTCATTGGGGTTCCTTTTTTTGGGTGCTCAATTTTGGTCCTTTAAATTGTTCGATGTACCCTTCCCTCCTTGTCTCTTCTCTTTCTTCAAGTAAATTGTTTTATGTGGTGCATGTTGGTGAAACAGTTGATCATTGATCAAGACACAATTTTACAAAGACAAAACAAAACATCCAAACATCAGGTAAGCACACCATGATTGAGAGAACAACACCTGTGTGCTTAATGACAAGAATTATCCCCTGTTCCACTCCAAAAAAAAAAAAAGAATAATTTGAACTAATTAATTGTAAACTGATTTGATGCATGGGCACATGGTTGCATTTTCTCGTTACTCTGTTAATGGGATAATTATACATGTTCTCTTGGATTTATTTTTTAAAGAATAAGTTTAGATACGTTCAATTCAAAATAATAAGTTCAGCATAAGTTTAGTAAATAAGTTCAGAATAAAAGGTTCAGTAAATAAATTCAGAATAAGTTCAGCAAATAAGTTCATAAATTTGTTCTTTATAAGTCCATGATAAATTCAAAATAAGTTCAGCAAATAATTTCAGATAAGTTTAGTTCATAATAAGTTTAGACAAAATAAGTCGAAGAGAACAGAGTTTTAATCATCTTAAAACTGGCACAATTTTATTGGACATCTCCGAAGAGGCAAGCACCCTATTATTGTTAGAGATGGAAGTTAAACTTGCAAGGGTTCATAAAAAAAAAGGTGTAAGATTTATATTAATAACTTTTCATCTTTTTAAACTTGTGATGGAACATTACATTAATATATTGGGTTAAATTGAAACATTCATAAAATTATGACTCGTCACTTGATACATAATTAACCCAAAACAATCCAACTGTATCTATATCTACTATATCAAGAAGCTAAAAATAATCCAATTTAAAAAATATTGTTAAACCAATTAATAAGTTGGAAATATATACTAGTCATCCTTATCCTGAATTTGATCATAATTCATGGTCATTAATGACGATGTCATCCATTTTATTTATTTATTTATTTAAAAAAAATCATCATATTATCCAACTTCCATTATTGTATGGATGAAGTTGGCAATCTGACCAATAAAACCCACAAATTAAACCGAGCTCTTTGAGACTGTGAGCACGAACAGGTTGAAACTCTGAGCAAGTAAACTAATTAGAGCGTTATATATATCAATAGCTTAAGAGTCTACTCAAAACTAAAAAAGGAGTAATCCCAAGTGTTAACACTAATTGCCTGATTATATTTTCTTCTGTTAAAATTGTTTTTATTTCAGTCTAGCTCTCCCATCACACATTTCTTAATTACATTAAATTCGAGATTTTATTTAAAGGAACTAAGGGTTAATGCTGGTTTCTACCTATGTTGGTACTAAATTATTAAACAAATATGTATCTATTAATACATTAAACTACAACAACTAAATCAACCGTTCAAATGACCATCAACTGATCATAGAACAATTAATTGTCCAATTTTGTCCAGTAAACAATTAAACATGTTACATAATCAAGTAGGGAGCGTGCATTCTACTTGATAACTTTGAGGCCTCCAGAGATTCAATTTCTTTAGTACTTTTTTTTCCCCGATTATTTCCAAGTCAAAGGGCTACATTGGGTACAAGTAAGAATAAGAAAACTACAAACAAAAACACAATAATCTAACAACTATTACAAGACTCTACCATAGAAATTGAGCTTTTTGTCTTTATATATGACCAAGCTACTACCAAACTCTTCTTCCAATATTCATTCTTCAGTCTTCTTCTTCTTCTCTACCAAATTAGTCCCTTTATTTGCTGACCAATGTGTCACACAAATGAGTACCCGCCACCTGTTCGACAAAAATCATCAAAAAATGTCTCAAACTTGCTTTGGTTCCCCCAAATGAATTCATGTTTCGGATGGAATTAAATCCATCACAAAGTTTGGTCTCGATCATCATCTAGCCTCTCTACCTCTTAATTATTCCTATCCTTTTAAGTGAATGAGTCAGGTACAAACACCAACTCGATCAATGCCAATACGTAACAATTAGATTACATAATTCTGACTCTTGATAATTAGTTCAGATAATTGTACATAAAAATACATTATTACTTAATTAGTTAAAATAAATAGTAAAAATCTCACCTCCAAAAAAAAGATGCTCCATGCATTACATTTGGGCGGCCACACCGACCAGAGACGAAGAATGCTTGCATTTTGCATGCAAATGTGAACTCTTTTTTCAAAAAAGATTTGTTTTTTAGTACTTTTTTTGAAAGTTCATGATGCGATAATGGATCCTGTCTGCTTTGAATATTAGTGCGTTTGCACGTTCAATTAAATTGCTGGTTGCTTTTTTTTTTTGGTTTTTTGATGGAGCTGTAAAGACATTAAATAACCAAATATATTCTTATTTTGAAGCTTATGCAAATCTAATCGTTATCGTTTTTTATCCTCAGTTCTGAGTTCCGACCATCCCCCCAAAAGGAAAAACGTCTGTCTTGTAGTAATTATTCACATGAATAAAAAAAAACCTTTTTATTAAAAAAGTTGTTAATCATAATTTTTTTTGGCCATTATTATTATGTGGTAGGCGTATGTGCACTTCATAAATTGGTCTCCTATTTTAAGAAATTGGTAATGTAATGTAAGTTTAACACGCCAGATTCAGTTAAAAGGATTTTACACTATTATTCATATTATCAATAGGTGTACCTTTTTTTTTGGGAATCCTAATCTGAAAAACTCCGTAGTTAAGTTTGGTTGTTGTGGAGTAATTTAGAATGGGCAACCTCTGTAACACCCAGGATGTTATTCTTTTCGTTAAGCCGATTGCGCTATTTTATATTGTTATAAAATCGTATGTGGTTATTTCAATAAATTGAAATAATATCGATGTAGCCTGCTTGAGTGCTGATTTTATTGAAAAGAATATTATTATTATTATTATTATTATTATTATTATTATTATTATTATTATTGGTTTTATTGTTATTAACGACGGTTATTGGGTACCACATTGAGCAGATTTCCGAATACGATTAAAATGTCGAACATTGGGAATAATCCTGCAATTTATTGAATAGAACCTTAGTATAATCAAAAGGCGAATAAACCGGCCGATGATTATATTAATGGTTATGGTTCAATAATGGAGGTCGGGAATTGGATTTACAGTATAGCCGGTTGAAGTTTTTACCAGTGGCTAAATAAAGCCAAAAAAAAAAGGCAAAAGGGGCCAAAGCCCCTTATTTCATTTTTGGGGAGAAGAATCACGAGGGGGGTTTCCTCGACCCCCAGCCCCGTGAGCCAGCACGCACCGAGAGAGAGAGAGGGGAAGGGGATGTGGGGGCCGTCGACGGACGCTTGGCCGTCCCACACCCCGGTCGCCCCCTAAACCGGAGCCACATAGAGAAGCAGACGACGTGAAAGGGAGAAAGAGGTCGAAGGGGGGGGGAGGTCGCCCTGTGTCTCGGCGACTCCTCTAGGGTCGCTGGCGGCGAAGGTTTGGTAGGAAGGCGTGGCTCGCGGATGAGGAGGAAAGGAATGAGCCGAGCCCACACTGAGCCAAACCAAATTAAGCCCTAAAACGGGTCATTTAGCTTGGATTCAAGGTGGATTTCCTCTTCCTCCTATTCATTGTTAATTTCGATGAAAGTTTATTGATTATAGTTCGTTCAGGTTGAACTTGAACTGATTATTGGTAATTTGAGAAAATTGTAGCGTAAACTAAATGATGCCTAATATATATGTATATATCTTGATCGTACTGAACAAAAGTTTATTGAATATATCTAGTTTATCGATTATATGAAGTTTATTTGATTATATACAGTTTATCGATTATATGAAATTTATCGATTATATATAGTTTGTCGATTATATAATTTATCGATTATATGAAGTTTATTCGATTATATGAAATTTATCGATTATATGAGGTTTATTCGATTATATATAGTTTATCGATCATGTGAAATTTATCGATTATATGAGGTTTATTTGATTATATATAGTTTATCGATTATATGAAATTTATTGTTGTTTATAGTGATTGCATGGAAATGATATAGTTATGGATGCCAATTGTGAATTAAGAATCAACCAATAAGGCTAGTTAAGCCTTTATACGATTAACAGTTTAGGGCATCGATATTACCGCTAACGTTGCCTCCAAATTTATGCTTATATATGTTTGTGTGTGTGTGTGTGTGAAAGAAATGTTTGAAATTAATTGCAATCGTGTGTATTGCGGTATGATGTTGAGAATCGGTTGGTAATATGATTTTATGATGTAATTATATGGGCTATGTGAACCTTTTTTTTCCCTGAATTGATGAATGAGTGAGATGACATTGATTTTAAGTTTTAGAGATCCTTGAAAGTCGTAAATGCTTATTCGCACGATTTCAAAGCATTTCTAAATGTTTCTCGGTTGCCTATTTTAATTGACAAGTTATTGGTAATGAAGTAATCCTAAATCATCGGATTGATCAACCGTATGAGTCGGGTGACCAGTCGATAGGTATAGGGATCCTTTTTAAAAAGGAATCAAGTAATGAACGTGGGTTGCATCGCATCAATTGGATTTTTCTCGCTTAACCAACCCAGTACCCTCCTTGAAGCTTACACGTAACTTCAACCTCAATGTTTCAAAGTTCAACGTTCATAGCTCTGCCAGTAGGGAGAGAATTCAAAGTTTAATGTTCATAACTCTGCCAGTAGGCAGAGGATTTAAAGTTCAAAGCTTCATAGTTCTGCCAGTAGGCAGAAGATTCAAAGTTCATAGTTCTGCCAATAGGCAAAAGTTCCAAAGTTCAATGTTTATAGCCCTGCCACTAGTCAACTGATTCAAAGTTCAACGTTTCATAGTTATAGTTCTATCAAATGTTTTATAGTTCTGTAGTTCTATCAATAGGTAGAGGATCAAAGTCCATATATCCTATAGTTCTGTCAACAGGCAGTAGAGTCAAAACCATGCGTTGCAAAGCCCCGTCAACCGGTAGAGAAACAAGGTCAAAGGAGACTCCCAGTTCATATGATGATTTATAAAATATTATAATTTAATAAACAAGCATGTAGAATTCAGGGGGTCATATCGCTACATCATTAATTACTAATCACATGACATAGTACATGTTTCTCTGTATGGTTATTGTTCCATGTTTTAGTGAGGAGATTTACTCCTACATATGACCTGTTACTGTATGGTGTAGTGAAAACATCAGTTTAGTGGTTGCATTGCATTGGACATGATGATTGTTTTAGTATATTGCTAAGTTCATATAGCCTATTACTTGACAGCATCCTCATTATGTACGACATAAATTATATGAACCGGAATAAGCCTTAATGATATACTGACCGTTATGTATAAAGTTTTAGTGCTCGATGGGTAACATATAAGCCTTTAGTAAGGGAAATTCCAGCAAGTGGTGTTTAGGGGTGGAAGCCTTTATTTTCATTGGGTTCATGAGTTCATATGAACTTCGTATGGTAAGTTTGTTGAGCATAGCTATTCTCAAATTTAAGCTGTTGGTGCAAATGCCATTTCTCTTGCAATGTGGTTGGAATATAGAGAATTGCGTTCATCAGAGGGAAGGATTTACGAATAGTTATTGTAAGTTATTATTGCATTGAAGGTATTGTTTTAGGAGAGGGGGTTATCCACTGAGCGATAATTGCTCATTCCCATGTATTATTATTCCCCTCCTAGGTTTCTGAAATAGCAGGTAAAAGTCGGTCCAAGTACGCCGAAATGGAGTCATCGCTGTTCTAGGAGTAAAGCAATATGCTTGTATGTGAGTTGCAAGATGTATTATGATGTAATGGTTCGTAATTTAAGTCATTGTGTGCCTATTTTGCATAGCATCTAGAGTCATGTTGTATGGCCACGTGAGTCAACCATCTAAGTTGCCAATTATGTCTTAGCTAAGGCTGTTTAGAGTTGGGATGTAAACCTCAATACTCCGGACGTGTGGTCCGCGGAGTTGTATTTTGCATTGTTCATTTGTTTTAGCATTGAACTGCATTGGTGGTTGTGCTCTGGGCGGGTAATCCGTAGAGCTGTGAATTTCGGCGGGCAGCCGTTGAGTTAGCTAGTTCTTTATTGCTGTGTTTCCATGCAGGGAATTTAATGTAAGACTTTAAGCTTGGGATATAGTAAGTTTTCAGGGGAAACTCTGTCCGTTTCGTCCAATGATTTAAAGAAAAATGTTAACACTCCTAGCCCTAGGGTTGGAGGCGTTACAACCTCTTGGGATGTTTTTCCAAGTAACGTGTGATTAAGGACAAAGTACATTGGAAAGATTCGAAAGAGAGCCTTAGAGTAACGGTAAAAGTTTACGGTAGGGGTGTTCATCGGTCCAGGACCAGACCGGACGGGCTTGGACCGGCCTGGACAGAAGACCAAAACAAGACCTAGGTGGGGACCGGGGACCGGACCGTTCTAGATTCAGTCTGGACCGGACCGGACCGGCTAGAACCCGGACCGGATCTAGTAAGCATTAACCCAACTTGCAAGTACCATGAACGAAGCATCAAACCCAAAGGCCAAATCCAAATCGCAGGAACGAAGCATCAAACCCAAATCCAAAATCAAATCAATTTGTTTTTAAAAAATCAACCCCCAAATCAACTTTCACAGAAATTACCCCCAAATTTCTCACAATTACAAACCCTAATTTGTGTGACAAGGTCAGAGACTCAGAGAAGATCGCGAACAACAGAAGATTACCACTGTCAAGCTCAAGCATACAGAAGATCGAGAAGAGGAAGGCCGAAAACACTTACCTGGTTGCCGGAAAACGACCAACTTGCCGAAGAGGACGGATCGTAGGCGAAGCCGAAAAGGAGATGTTGCCGACTGCAAAGAAAAGAGCGTCGCCGCCGAGAGGAGAGGAAAGGAGAGAAGAGAGCAGATCGGAGACGGAGAGGATAAGACTGAGGAGTCGAGAGCGAGAGCGCGGAGGAGAGGGATTTTGAGGGGGCAGAGGTAGAGAGCGAGAGCAAGGCACAGAAGAAGGCTGCAGCGGTCCAGTAGAGTGGAGATCGAAAACACAAAAAAAAAGGGCCCAACTCTTCGATCCGGTCCAACTGCCGGTCCACCCGGTCCAAACCCGGACCGGACTGAAGACCGAAAACAGAAAACAAGAGGATCGAGGACCAAACCGAAAAGCCTCGGTCCGGTCCGGTCCAGGCCAGTCCGGTCCGGTCTTTGGGTCGGTCCGGTCCTGGACCAATTAATGAACAACCCTAGTTTACGGGTTCAAGCCTTGGAATCAGCCACTGACAAAGTCAGATTGGGCTGCCTATAATTCATCCCTTGGGGTGGGGTCCTTCCCCGGACCTTGCATGAACGTGAGATGCTTGTGCACCAGGCTGTTTTTTTTTTTTTCTTTTACATTGGCAAGATTTTTGGTTATTTGTAAGACCAATAGATGATCCTTAAAGCCATTCTTGCTAATTATCCACAACCCGAGAAGGGATTAGAACGTTGCATTTACTACCTTGAGTTTTTAAGAAACTGATCATTAACTTGACAAAACCTCCAAAAATAACATTGAGCTGCCAACGGATTTTTTTTTTAAATTTTTGTAAAATCATTATTAACAATGAAGGTCTAACATCAACCAGTGCTATATTCTTATTTCATAGAACTGCATCTATTTATTTTTATATACATCTGTTCTAATCATAGCATCATATATTAATGTACATGCAAAGTATCTCTAATTATGTATGATACACAAAAATCTTTATATGATTGAACTAATTGATAATTAATTATCCTATGATAATGCTTGATAGATAAGTTTTTTTTTTTAAAAAAAAAAAACTTCACAATTCCCTAATGAACACTCTACTAAAAATTCACCAACTGCCCCAACTTTGATGGAAAAAAGGCTGGTAGGTATAAATGAAAAGAAAGGAATGTCCACTTTAAATGTGACAGCCATCTTTTTCCCCCATGGATATTTCTGTATCCTATGAATGATGTTTTACTGTGCGCATGGGGGTTATATTATGGTTAGATTAGTAAATAATTATTTGACAGTAATTATTCATGACCGTACCAAAAGCATGTTTTTACTAAAAGGATGATTCATGATGCCTTAGAATAAAGAATAAATGAAATTGAAAGCATGATGATGCTGATTATATTCTACCGTTGATGACACGATATATATTTTTTTGAGCCTCTTATATGGTTCCTAGGCTAGAATATTGGAAGCATATGGGAAAGTGGTCAATTAAAAAATAATTAAAGGCTCGAGAATAGGGAGAATCACTTTGACCAAAAGAAAAGGATGGTACCCCCATAGACTTTACCTTTTACAATAAATATACTTTTGATCTTCTACCTAGGTACAATATAATGGTACCACCCACCCAAAAAAAAAAAAAATTAGGAAAAAAGGAAAAAGAAAAAGGAAAAGGAGTTGGGATCCCATGCTCATTTTCTTTACCAACAAAATTTTTTGGTAATAGGGTACATAATTCATAGTGTTGTGTGTGTGTGGCCCCCCCCCCCCCCCCACCTCTTTTGGGGAATAATTTGTGAGATAGATTTTGCTATTACAAAATATTTTATAAATGTTAATGATATATAATTTATAAATATCACACACCGGTCGTTTAGAACTAATGTGACTTTTGTATTACGTTGTTGACACGTATTTTGTAATTTATATGAGGAAAATATTACTGTTACAATATTATTTTTTTAAAAAAGGGAGGTGAACATTTTGCAACCAGACAATCAAATATTAGGCCCTTTTTTTTTTCAAATGATATTAGACCTTTTCTTATGAGAGTAGAGCATGTCAAATGGGATTCTATAACTAACTCACATCTAAACCTCTTGTCATGATAAAGCTGAAAATTTGGCACATGTTATTCACTAAACTAGATATTTTTAGTTTACTTAATTATCTTCAAAATAAAGAATAAATTTTGATTCTTATGTCAACATCTTTACCTAAAATCAATAAATTCTGATAAACAACGAATTTGAAAGGGAAAAAAAAATTATAATCTTAAATATTGCTTTGTTTTCCCTCTTATTCTCTGTATCATCTGCTGTAGTACATGTAAGCATCTAAATTAATTGCTAATCTTTGTCATTTATTATTATGTTTAATTAAAAGATAATCATAATTAATAATTGACAGGTTAACCATTAATGAATACAGTCACAAGTACGAATTCTCAATATTCTTGCTAATCAAGGCTAAATCTTATCATTAATATCTATATACATTTGCAACCGAAATTAAATACAATAGAAAAGACCACAGTTGAATATATGTTCAAAATAAATTTGTGATGCCTACCTCATAAAAAAAAAAATTAAAACCTTTTTAATTTGCATTTAGAGACATACAAATGCAAGAAGATTTGAAAATTGCTTAGATTTGCTTAATATTAAATGTTTTCATGCTAAAGGGCCATATCGTGTCGTCTTCGGGTTGAATCGGTTTTGTTCGGATTGACTTTGAGTTTCTCTCAGTAACTTCTGGTTGATTCATATCTTGTCGGGTCAGACTTTTTCAACTTTAATGGAAATCCCTTTATATTCCTTTATTACTCAATGAACGAATTAAATGAGAGAAGATTTGAGGGGCATGCATCTCAATATTCTATATCATATCGATACGTATTTGAAAATGCATCGGAGATGATCTTGGCCTCTTTAATGCAATTTCATTGAATAAGTAAAACTACCTAAAAATAATTATCGAAGAGGGGAGGAAGAGGTGTTGGAGGACTTTACTCATCCAAATAGTATTATTAGGATGATAGATAGCGTTGTCATAGGGTAAAAAATAAGGTGAAAAAATGTTGTACATGCTTTTAAAAATTATTAATATTAGAGATTTAGGTTCCACTTTACTTATATTGATCTTTACGCATTTCTCTAACGGGCCCAAAAAAATTGTAGGCTAGGACAAGTTGAGGTCAGATTATGAGGTCACTATGTCGAGCTTTCTTGACCCTATAACTAATCGACCATCATGGAGGTCGGCATGTCCTGATATTCCTAAACCCTGATATGCCCAAGTTATCGGATTGTAGGAGTCCTCAAACCCTCTAATAAATGAAGTTTGAACAACTCACCCACAGAATTTCCAAAACTTGAAAGTTTTTAATAATTATCATAGCATTTACGCAATGGATTTCTATAGTAACAAAACCCTTAACAAAGTCAAATCTATAATTCTTCAAAATTAAAATACGGGAGAGAAGGAGAAGAGGGTGAGGATTTGGGGTCGGCTTAGATGGTCAATGTAGGTCAATGAGGCTCAATAGTCCTGGTTCAAGGGTTGAAATCTTTGCCTAATTGATACTTTCATCACATTTGGGTACCCCTAATTTGAAGGTTGGAGTTTTTTTTTTTTTTTTAAAAAAAGTGTTTAAGCCCTCATTTTTTAAACCAAGTCGAGTCCTCTGCCCTCAACCAACTAATTAGGTCTAATTGCATCATTTATATATCTAATTAATTTTAATAGTTAAATTTATACATGTTTGTTTTTCGAGAATTTTGAACAAATAATATCTGTAACCTATATGTATAGTGAGTATTAGAGTAGGTCAAGTTTTCATAAGATCAAATATTTAGAAGTACGCTACTTTATCTATGTAAAATTATTTTTCCCCCTATTTCAACAATGCAACTATTATTTTGTTTTCTGATTAGTATATTTTTCTTTAAAAAAAAAATTTTTATATAAAAAATTTACACCATATGTAATTTTTATCTTACAAATGCTAGAATGAGTGGATACCTAAAAATGCTTCCCTCCCTCAATCCAAACTTCTCATTAATCCAAGCTTTATAACCGTTGATTAAAATCTTAGGCAATCTCAGCCTCTAGATTTATCTTGATAATCGCCAGTCTCTCCCTTTTTACTTGGTACATAAGGTTTCAGGTTCGATTCCCTCCTCCCTCATTGTATTGTACTCGTTACTGGATTCTCTCACTTTTTATTGGGTACATTAGGTCTCAGGTTCGATTTTTCCTTTCCTCATTGTATTGTATTCTTTACTAGACATATTAGGTCTCAAGTTCAATTCGCCCCTCCCATTATATTTTATTGCCCTTTGTGGCTCCTACGGACCAAAACGTTTTTGATTTCCATCATTATTATTAATATTTTGTATTTTTCAATACAAATATAAATTTGAGCATGTATTATTAGATATAATAAAATAATAAATACAATTTTCATGATTTTTTTCATTATTACTATTGTTGTTGTCGTCGTCGTTGTCGATATCGTCATAAAATAATAATAGCAATTTTCATTATTACTATGATTTTTTTCATTATGCACAAAGTGTTTGTCTACTTAACTTTTTCGTTGAGTTTTTTCATTATCTCCTCTAAATTATAATATTAATCATCTACCATAACTTTTCGTTTATTATTTTGATAACATATTTACAAAATATTTATTTGAACATACCCCGTGTAATGCACGGTCCAGATTAGTAATGTAAATATAGATGGCACGGGAGAAGAAAATATTATTTTTGCTTTGCCCATCCAAGAGAAAGAGAGAGAGAAAATTGATCAAGATTCTCTCTCCTCAGTCCTTCCCACGATTAAAAAAACAAACTCAAGCCATATTCTTCTCCCACACCCCACAGCCCAGTACATGGGTGAACGCATGTTGTGTTATTAGCGTATGCAACAAAAGAGAGAGAAAAAGAGAAAGAAAGAAGGAAAGAGAGAGAAAACAAAGCTCCAAAAAAGGGAAGAACCCTCTTCATCTTAGGCATTTTCTGGGTAATTCCCTTATTCAGCTTTCTTAATCTGTCCACAACTTTTGATTTCATCCCATCTCATCCTTTTGACACAAGCAAAGCAAGACAGAGATCCGGATGAAATTGGTGAGGAAGAGCAACCAGAGGAGCGACAGAAATCTCGGTCTGGAGGTCGCCGGCGACGGAGATACCGGTGAGAATGCCGGCGAGAATTGCGCCGGAAGGACGGTGGTGGTCGGCGTCAGGTTGGACCAGCAGAGCAGAGAGCTTCTCACTTGGGCTCTTGTCAAGGTCGCTCAGCCCGGAGATCGTGTCGTCGCTCTCCACGTTCTCCACTCCTCCACTGGTCTCTCTCTCTCCCCCCCCCCCTAATTTTTTTGTGGGGTTTCTCGACATTGTGATTTCTGGTTCTGGGCAATGGAAATCTTAGTTTTCGTAATTTCGTTTTGATTGATTTGTTTGAGGATTGGATTTGTTGTTTGTTGCAGAAGAACAATCGACGCTTCTCTCACTCGTGAAAACATTTGATTCTGTGCTTGCTGTTTACGAAGGCTTCTGCCACTTGAAGCAGGTTCGCCCTCCTTCCTTCTGTAATTAATTACGTAATGAACAAATGATGGGTCACCTCATCTGGGTAAAAAAAAGTCAG
Source organism: Selenicereus undatus (assembly GCA_017589665.1). Taxonomy (NCBI): domain Eukaryota; kingdom Viridiplantae; phylum Streptophyta; class Magnoliopsida; order Caryophyllales; family Cactaceae; genus Selenicereus; species Selenicereus undatus. The sequence continues at coordinate 34,738 of JACYFF010030889.1, forward strand.
TGCATAGTAGCTGATTACATGACGACGGAATTAATTATGTGGGTTATTTCGGAACTTTAAATTTTCTGGAGAAACAGTGAGATGGAGTGTGAAACGGTGCGAAATTGTTAATTTCTTGAATTTATTCGCATACCCAATTAATTACGCGGTCAAATCATGTTCTTGTCACTATATGTTGATTTTTCTCTTAGTTTGGTTGACAAAAAGTTGCTCGTAATTATTTCAACATCGGTTATTATCAGTTATGTTGAATTTTAAATCATGATTTGGGTCAGTATAATTGGCCCTTTTGATAGAAGAGGGGAGAGAATAATAGTTATGCCATAATTTGACCCCCTGAAATTTTGTGAGGTAATCTTGAAGTGCACTTTTGGATGTAGAATTCTTGGTACATTGAGGAGTTTCTGGCAGAGTGATTGCGTGGGGGTGTCAGTTTCCCTTTACTTGAATCTTTACACCTTGGGAATTAAGATAAAAATGCCTTGTTTCTGTGTATATGGAACTGGATTTTGATTAAAGTTATGACCAAATTACACAGGTTGATCTAAAGCTAAAGGTGTGTAGAGGGTCATCTTTGAGGAGGATTTTGGTTCGAGAAGCCAACGCATATGACAGTGCAACATTGATCTTAGGAACTTGTAAGGCCCACCACACCATTAGATCTCCCATCTCGGTCGCCAAGTATTGTGCCAAGAAACTGTCCAGTGAGTTCTCAGTTTTTGCTGTTGATAATGGCAAAATTGTCTTCCATAGAGAAGCTAATCCTTCTGCTACTGGTAATTGTTCTTCGATCTGGATAATTAGCTGCTGTTCTCCGGGAATTAGAATGGTCAGTAGCTCAGAGGTTTGGCTGATTTTGGTATGTTAAGGTGCAGGAAATTGTAAGAGGAGTTGCGATCTGATTTCTGGTGCTGAGGGTGACAATATCGGTGTCCTAGATGATGGGAGATCGTCCCTCAAAACCCGCGAGTCTAATCAGGAAATTTGTGATGGTTTTGAAAAACCCAGTTCTGGGCATAGAAGGAGTACCTTGATAAAGAGATATCTTGGTTGCGCACCTGTCTCGTCTTGGGCAGATTATCCTTGTCACAAGATGGTAGAAGAGTCCCATGCCAATAGTCGGGAGGAGGATTCATTGGCTTTAGTGCCATATCAGGCACGGGAGTCCTTTTCAGAGGCAGAGTCAATCACAGATCAAGAACCACGTGAGATGAGATCCGGGTGGCAATTGCTTCGTCGGGTGCTTTTACACAAGCATTCAGATCCAAGTATGGCTCCAAGCCGGAAAGTATCAGTAGTTCGCAGGGTATTGAAATTGCCTGCCCGGCATTCTTCAATGGCAGTTCATCCTGACGGGAAAAGAGGTAGCAATGCCGTAACAGATGATCAATTGACTGAACTCAGTGGAGACCATGGTGCGATTGTTCCAGTTGGTGACAGAGTGGCCTCTGTCCCTTCCTCCCCTGTTTGGTCAACATGCTTGCCGAAAGAATTGGAAGGCCTTCATGAGAAATATTCATCCACCTGCAGACTGTTTACATACCAGGAGCTCTCATCTGCTACATCTAATTTTATGCCTGGTTTGTTTTCTTTTTCCTTGTCGTGGAATGACTTCTTTATGATTAAATGATTGGAAATGATTAAAAGAGTTGGGTAGTTTATTTTTTTTTACACTTCTGGTTCTTCTTCACAGAGAAAATGATTGGAAAAGGTGGCAGTAGCCAGGTCTACCAAGGATGTCTTCCAGATGGGAAGGAGCTGGCAGTGAAAATCTTGAAGCTGTCAGAGGATGTGTTACAAGAGTTCATTGCAGAAATTGAGATCATTACAGCAATCAGTCACAAAAACATAATTTCCCTCTTTGGATACTGTTTTGAGGACGAGAATCTAGTACTAGTCTATGACTTTCAACCCGGAGGCAGCTTAGAGGAAAACCTTCATGGTATGCTGGCCCGTTTTGTATTATTTCTGTATTTATGTTGATCTAGTTGACGGGTGTTCTTACTTGCTAACTCATCTGTTGTCCATCAGGTAATAGAAAAGATGTGAAAGCATTTGGCTGGAATGAGAGGCTCAAGGTGGCGGTGGGTGTGGCAGAGGCATTGGATTATCTACACAACAGAGAGCCTCAGTCTGTGATTCATCGGGATGTTAAATCTTCAAATATTCTTCTTTCTGATGAATTTGAGCCTCAGGTGCCCGCAAAAAGCTAACTCTGTTTGTTTATCTCTGTGTTGGATCCTGCATTTTCTCTTTGCAACTGCTAACACTGAATTTGCTTTGGTGCTCCAGCTAGCAGATTTCGGACTTGCGACATGGGCATCAAGTGCATCATCTCACTTGGTTTTCTCAGATGTTGCGGGAACTTTTGGGTATGTAGCTTCTTTTTTCCCCACCCTGGTGCTCCTCTACCCAAAAAGGGAGAAAGCCAACCTTGTCTTGGTTGTCAAATTTGCATCTGTAGAATATTCCTAAGAACAATCTCTCGGCAGGTACCTGGCCCCAGAGTACTTCATGCATGGAAAGGTGACTGACAAGATGGATGTCTATGCATTTGGTGTTGTCCTTCTTGAGCTTCTTTCCGGGAGAAAACCAATCGACAATGCGAATCCAAAGGGAAAAGAGAGCCTGGTGATTTGGGTATGTCTTTACCAATACTGCTTGATGACTTTCTGCATCTTCGTATTGTTTGTGCACTTCTAGTTAGCACTCAAAAATCTTTTTTCATCCAGGCAAACTCAGTATTAAAAGATGGGAAGACGTCTCAGTTGCTAGATCCTGACATCAGCGGTGACTGCAACGATGAGCAATTTGAAAGAATGGTCTTAGCTGCAACCCTTTGCATAAGACGTGATCCACGAACTCGACCTAGAATGGGCAATGTGAGTCATGAATTGTCTCTCTTTCAGTTCCCACTTCTTCCTTTCTGTCATGATGTTGCCCTTTTATATGCTTGCAAAAGCTAAACATTGTGTTATGATACCTAGATCCTGAAGTTGCTTCAAGGGGATGTCGAAGTAACCAACTGGGCTAAACAGCAAGTAAATAGTTACCCTGTAGATTTTGATGCCTTGGATGGTGAGACCTCCCCTGTTGATATTCAATCCCACCTAAACGTGGCATTACTCGATATAGTAGAAGACGATTCGGTCTCTGTTTGTAGTACCGAGCAAAATATCTCCTTGGAAGATTACCTGAGAGGGAGATGGAGCCGCTCCTCAAGTTTTGATTAGCCATAAATTTATATGTGAACTGTCTTGCAGGACAAGAGCAAATGTTTTTCCTTTTTGTTTATGGTGGTGATATTTTTCCGTTTTGTATAGCTTTTGAGTTTTGAGGGATTTGATAAGGTGCAAGATCAGGGACGAGAGGAAGTGTACGCAAGCGTTTGGCCTCCTCCTGGTCTAATTGTCCATGCTGAGTTTATATTTAGTCGTTCAAAGTTGAGTTAAACATCTCCTCCCCCCCCTCCTCCCCCTTCCCCTTCCTCCCGGGAATAAACCAATCAGGAAAAGAAAACTTCGTTGGTGTGTTGTACTGGCACAATAATAATTCTTAGTGTCTGTCTCAATTTTGTAGGATTTGAGAAGACTTAGATGAAGGATTGAAGGCAGGGGCACTCTTATTCCTGTGAGCAAAATTTAATAGCAACCAATGCTAGTAGATAGATTGATATATTGTGGCCCTGTTTGGTAATCAGCTGTTAGCTATTAGTTGTTTGGATTAGCTGTTTATATTAGCTGTTTGAATTAGCTGTTTTTAGAAAAAGTGTTTGGTAAAATTACTTGTTTTTAGAAAATATATTTGGTAAAATTTTATTGATGCATTTTCTCTAAAATACTTTTCAATTGAATAAGTTTTTATGCATTGATCATCTTATTTTGTTTTAAAAAAAATTAATATATGTCATATGTGCAAATTAGCTTCATCCTTGGAACTTTATTTTTTATTAATTTAAATAATTTGTGTTCATTACTTATTTTCTTTTGTTTTCAATGTTTACTTATATAATGCTTACATCTTATAACCTTTGTTATTTTTAGAGATGCTTACTTTTTTATGAATTGTAATTTATATGAACTTGCATCTATATTTTTGTTTATATTTTTGTCATGAATTAAAATATGTATGGATTTCAAATAATTTAATCTTCAACAACCCAAAAGAAAACTAGGAATAGGGTTTATTAATGACAATAGGGAGGGTGGAGATGAAGGTGGGGGGGTCGAGTAGAAGAAATTGGAGATAAAAATTGTCTAAGATTTAGACAAGGTAAAAAATTAGGAATAGAGTTTATTAATGACATGCACGTAATTTTGTTAAACTTTTGGACAATATTGTAATTTCTACAAATAATTATTCTCAAAAGGCTAATGGAAATAGCTGTTTGGCACAAAATAGCTTTTTCAAACAGTTGTTTATCAAATACTTCTTTAGCTATTTGACTTAAGGCAAAGCAGCTACAGTCTCCCCAAAAAGCCTTTTTCCTTCCAAATAGTTATGTTACCAAACACCTCCTTTACCTTAGGTTAAATGAGATTTAATTACAAAACTTGATAGCAACCATTGCCTTTGCCTTGAACATCCCTCTTAGCATAACCCATCCATTGATGAGGTAATCTTGGTGGTTTAAATAGGCAAGGCAAGGTGAGATGCCCATGATTATGAAATGACTGTTGTGGAGGTGGTGAAAGGTCGTATGAACGGACCACAAATCTAGCACCCATCTAGGACCCGACAAAAGGTTGTGGGTGTTCTTTTTGATATGCTTTGTTCTGATGAGATTCTCTTCCGAGTGCAGAGAGTCACATGACAAACCAAAAAATTGTACCATTCTGCAACAAATAGGGTTGGTGCCTATCAATAATAGTTAGGTATAAAATCCTTTTAGGTTGATATATGAAAGATTTTAGTTTATAGCATTTCCAGCAAGAGTTTGTGTAACTTTGACATGTCATGTCAGTAAAAGTTCCACAACACTAGAACTTGCATTCTTTCATTTTACTAACTAATGAAACTCATTTCAGGACAAATAAATTAAATATTTTTTATGGACCCACTTTATAATACACAACTTTTTTTTAACTACCTTAAAAACATGAAAACAAATTAAAAAATCAAAAAAGGACAAAAAAATTGAAATGGGAGGGGGAACGCTTTGGCATCCCCTCGCATTTCCCACGTGCGTAAGTGTGGCTGGAATTGTGTAACTCTAGATTGAATGACATGCAGGCCCCACCCCTTGCCTCGGGTGTCATACACTGCTACTGCTTTTAATAATTAGGTATAAAATCCTTTTAGCCATCAATCTCTCTTCTATTTCTAACCAATGGAATCAATGGCAAGTCTTTGTATCGTTATTTCACCTAAGAGGTGTTTGATTGTGTGAGTTATTTGAAGAAAAAGAAGTTTTTTTTTTTTGGGAGGATTTTAGCTGTTTTAACGGGTTAAAATAGTTGAATTGGTATTTAGTCAAAGAGTTGTTTGAACTTTTTGTGGAAAAGCTATTTCCATTAGCCTTTTGTGAAGAATTTTTTATGAAAATAACATAACTACCCGAGAATTTGAAAAATTACACTGCATTTCATTAGCCTTTTGTAGTAATATTTGATGTTGTATCTTATTTGAATTTAATCTAATCAAATATCAAACCATTTGAATATATAAATATAGATTCATAATAATAAAATATCTAGCAAATAACAAAATAATATTTTAAGATGTAAGCATCATATAAATATACACAAGTTAAACAGAAAATAAAATTAAAAAGAATATAAGTTTTGTACAACTAGTACTAAATTAAGATTTTATCAACGAAGTTAGTTTTCACATATGGCATCAATTTAATTCTTTTAGAAAGAAGATAAGATACCTAATAAATAAATAAAAAATTATTTTTACTTAAAAAATATTTAGTGATTAGGGCCTAAATGAAATTTTATTAGAAATCTTTTTTAGAATAGTTATTTTTACTAAATGTTTTTCCTATAAACAACTAATTTAAATAGATAATGCAAACAACTTATTCAAATAATTAATACAAATAGCTCATACAAATAACTCTTCCACACCCTCTAGTGGCGTAATTTTTTTGAATATTGAATTTGGATCTGGATTTCACTTTGGAATACAAACAACTAACATTTAACATCTGTTTGTCAAACAACGGTTTATGGATCTTTTGCCCCATGAGATTGCACTAGAGCAGGAAGACTATCTCCAAGAGTATATTACAAAAGATCTATGGAGCTCTTTTTCAGCTTGTATAGTGAAACAATGGTCGTGGGAAGATGAACAATCAAGGGGCACAATTAGGACCAAGGTAGGGGTGGTTAACCCAGGAAATATATATATATATATATGCATAAGGAACTTATTTGAAGGCTTTAGACATATTATGGGTAAACAGCCCTAAAAAAAATTAGATTGACTTACTAGCCGCCTGACTTAATGGATCGCTTGTGCAGCTTAAACTCGGCCCAATTTAATTCCCAAAACCCGGGCTCCAACTTTTTAGAAAAAACTCAATTAAAATAAATTCCCACTTGGCCATTCTGCCCAGACAACACGGCTCCCACTCGACTCGCTGTCTGTCTGCCGCGCGCCCTCTCCAGTCTCCACGTACCACTTCAACTCCTGGGCTCTCAACCCCACGGCGGACGCTGCAATGCCATCGCCGGCGATCGACCCAGCCGAGCCCGACCAGTCCACCATCTGACAACTAACCAACAGGTTAGACTTAGGCCGAGTTAGGGTTTCGATTTGACGACTTTAACAGTTACATTTTTTTTTTTTGGGCTTGAATTACTTCTGATTGCTTTTTTCTCAACTTATGTTTAATAGATAGAGATTGATTAGTGAAATTGTTCGACGCCAAGCCTCTACTTCGACTCATCAATCAATTAGGTTTGTCTTGTTCTTTCCCAAATTTTCTCCTTTTGTGGTTAATTTTTCATGCCCAAGTTCAGTTTGATTCTGGACAAATTAGATTGTGTGATCAAGTATCAATTTTGTGTACATTTACAATTGTTAATTTTTTTATGAACGTCCCTGGAATTCCGAATTTTCACCTAAGTTTGATTCCTCCTTGTATTTTGTGGGGTTGGTGTCTAGAGGGGAAGGAATTGTTTTGAGTTGACTGGAAATTCCATGATTATTGTTTTCCATTGATTAATTCATGTGCATATTTTAAATGGGAAAGTGAAGCATGAAAATATGGATGGTTTCATGGTAATTTTATCTCTTGAGTGAACTAATGTGTTGGTTCCTGCTTGATTTTCTATTAATTGATCCAGTGCTTGGTGGCTGGCCGTTGCTCCATTGCTTGTTATGTGCTTGTCTCACCTCTTCATTTAAACTAATGTGTTGCTTGTTTTAACTAAACAAGCTTAATTTCTATTGCAATATGTCAATTTAATTTCTATCCATAGCTGATCCTATCATGTATCGATTCGAAAAAATGAAAAACCGTAAAGTTGTCATAGTAGATTATTATAATGTTTCATGTATTGTTTAAACTTTATTTTATGATACACATAGTAATGAATATTCGTAGGTGCACACCCGTGATTGGAAACTCTTGATCCACCCTGCGAACAGTCAAGGCATGTAAAAGTAATATTATTAAAATGTTGGTTGTATTTTACATAAAAATTTGTATTTATTTGTTTCAAATAAACTCTGTAAATATCGTTTGACTAATTAATTAATGAATTGCTTTCCATTAAAAAAACGATAGTATGTTGTAGAATCTCTTCAATTTTTTTCGCAGTTATGAAAATATCAATATCATATAGGGAGTTAGGGACCGCCCTCCCAAGGTTTGTTTGTAAGCTTTGGTGCAAGCCCAGTCTGTCGCCTCCTCCCCCATCCTCTTGCAACCCTAGTCCTCTTCTCTTTATTTATAATTTCTTTCCAATCTTCAACCCTCCCCACCACACAGCCAGCTGCCGGCCACCAACTGCCGACACTGTCCGCCACCTAAACCCTCTCACACCTGGATCTTCTAGTTTGGAGTTTGGTCTTTGGTATTTTCAATTTGGATCTTTTCAATTCAAGGTATACAAATCATCAAAAATCCATTATCTCTCAATTATTTGTTTTAGTGGGTATTTGACCTTGATTTTGCAACTGCTTTTAGCATTCTAAAATAGAAATTAGGCCAAACACCCATTTTTCAAAAAGTGAAAAACAGCGTTTGAAAAGTGATTTTAGGAAGAAGCCCCCAGTAGCAGAAACACCAAATTGGTGCTTTTGTTTCTGTTCCTCATTGATGGCCACAGTACATTACATATTTATTTTATGTCTTTAACCATTTGGCCCTTATGAACACAACTAATTGCTTCCTACCTCATACATAATCACCCGTTGAATTTGCTTTCTTAGAATTTCTCTCTCCTCTCCTCTCCGCCTCCAATCTCTATTTGAACTTCTCTCTCCTAAAAACTTCCAATCCTTCTCAATTGAAATTACTCATTGCAAATTCAATCTATGCCTCACAGCAACACTATTCTAGCATGAATTTAATTTCTTTTACCTAAATTTGATATAAAACTGCTTACAGCACCCTTTCCCTGAAAAAAAAGAGAAGTTAAAAAATTGAGGTAGAATCCCTCTCAATTTATGCTTCATATGCGATAAGCAAGCAAATACGAAAAAAGTTAAAAGAGTAATGATTATAGAGTGATGTATGGTGTTTTTGGTGAACTCTAATCTATTTGTCTATTTCTCTCTCATCTCTTTATTTCTTATGTTCAACGTTTATCTCTTTTTTTGTTTAGAGGGGGGCACTCATGAGATCATAGTTTTCTATAAATTGAAGTATGAAATTAGAATTTAGATGTATTATAATGGCATTAGCAAGCAAGGGGTCAAAGGATTTGTCAATAATAATCTTCACCAGCTGCTTCCGTAGATAGGCCACCGAGGGGAAAAATGAAAAGGAATAGGAGGTTATGTATAATAAAATGCAAACCGTTTTCACAAAAGCAAGACCAAACAGTTTAAATTTCTAATATAAAAATACTTCCGTTAAAGTTTGGTCAAACACTTATGAATTTATGTAAAAACAGTTTTTGGAAAAAATGTTTTTAATAAGTAGAAATGTTTTTGTAAAAGTTTGGCCAAACATCCTCTTATAATCATTAGTGATTCCAATTAGATGGTTTTGTTTGTACTTAAGTGCCTCAATTATGTATATGAAATTGAAATTAAAAGTTCACTAGACATTAATATGAAACTCGAATTGTGTATATGAAATTGATACTTTCACCAAGCATTAATTATGCCGAAATTGAAAGCTTGTATATGAAATTCAAACTTGAAATTAAAATTAAAATTTTACTTGTAACATATTTCAACGGTATATATGAAATTGAAATTGGAACTTTTGTCAGACTTTAATTTTATTGCAATGGAAATTGAAATTGAAATTTCATATGTAAAATTGATACTTGAGATTGAAAATTTTCTTAGACACTATTATTTCGACCCCCATTCCTTCAAATCCCGGCTTCGCCGCTAATATGAGGGATTCTAACGTCCATGTAATATCATGAGGGGGTGGGGGAAGTAAACTAAACCTTTTCTTCTATGGCTGAATGGAGGTAAACCAAATCTAAATTCTAACATATTCAACTTTTCATTCATTTCTAATATTCTCGATTTTACTTAGGTTTAGTAAACAGCTCCAAAAATGTGAATTTGAACTCTATCCCTTACCTAGAGCGTGATCTTCTTTTATGGTGTTTCTAATGCTTAGGCCCTCACGCCTCAGACTCGCACCTTCCAATCTCCCTGATCCCTTGACAGTTGCTTCAAACCCTAAATCCCTAACTCCACATTCCTCCATTGTAGCGATCGTAATTGTCGAGGCGTGCCGTACACCTGCGACCGACTGAAAATTCTTTGGCCTGGCCCCGAGCTCATCTCAGGTTCTTTCCGTAACCTTTAATTTTGAATGTCATTAGCTTAAATGGTTCATTGTACTAAAGCATGAATTTGTTTTATTACCTATGTTAATTTTGGAGAGCAGATTAGCTTGGCATTTGTATCACACCAATCATGTGGGCAATTAACTGAATTGTTTTGAAGTGGATTTGGATGCCTGAAAAATTCAAGGATTCTTTAAAATCGAGAAGATAATTGACAATTGCTGAGAAACAGCATCGCAGAACTGTTCTTGTCAGTTATCATGTGCCTCTGAAATTGGTTATATCAAAACTAAAAGAAAATTAGTGAAATGAGTAGGTTTTGGCTTTTGGTAACTGCCCCATTTTGTACATGGGTGTGTGTTCGTACAAAAAATGTGTTATTTTTTAAGGTACTTTTATACTTGTTTTATGCTCGTTATAATCTTATTTTTAAGGGTTTTATTTTATTTTATTTTGTTTTGTAAGTTTTGAATAATTTTGGAAAAATGCAAAGAAATGCGGGAAAAAGATGTCGAAAATGCCGGGAAATGGAAATTGGACCGAATGGACTTGAACTCAACCCAAAAGCCCTTTTGTTGTTTGGCCCAATTGAAAATTTTTTAAAAAAAAAGGAAACCAGCCCAAATAGAAAAAAATCGGCCCAGCCCTTTTCTTTTCCCCCAAGCGTGCGAAGCACGTGACTGCCCTCCAGCTAGGCGTGCGCCTCACGTGACCCGTGACACAGCCGCCTATTTCTCCTCTTATCTTCTCTCTCCTCTTAATTTCGGTTCCCAGAACCACGAAACCCCCGAAAGCCCCACCCAGAAAACCCTTCCCCTGCTTCATCCTCATCGCTCCTTTCTCTCTCTTCGATCTCCATCTTTCTCTCTCTTCGACGCATCACCAAACACGCACCACCATCCCCTCACCCACCAGCGACCACGTAGCCTGCCAGCACACTATCTTCATCCACCGTCCACGCAAGCTGTGAAATCGAAGGGTCAAGATTAAAGCTGAGTTCGTGTCTATATCAAGTTACCGGCCCCATTTGAAGGAGGTTGGGAATTTTAGGTTTTAATTAGGTTCAGTTTTACGTTTTTTTTAGGTTTAATTTTAGGGGTGTTCTTCGTTTACTTTCAGTCATTAGTGGTTTAGGGTTTGGTTTCGTTTTTGATTTGAATGTCGGATTAGGTTGCAATTGCGTTTAATTAGAGCAAAATATGTTTGTTGATTTGGGTAGTTTTGCGCACTCTCCAGTTGTAATTGCAAAGTTTTTAGGTTTGGTATTGAGGAACTTCGATGCACCCCGTCTCCTCTGTTTCGAAGCAGAGCAGGTTCGGTTCGGTCTTACTTGGTTTGCTTTCAATTGCTGGGTTCGATTAATGGTTGAATTTGATAGATTGATGATAATGGATGATGATTGATGAAAAACCCCCTCCCCTGCTGCTCAGTTTTTGTTTTGTTTAGACCTGTTAATCTCGGTTTGGGCAAGTCTGGGTGTTGATTAAATTTCAGTTTCAAGTTTGTAGGTTTAATTTTAGTATATGTCTCGGTTTTTCATTCCAGTTTTTCGTAATTTAGAGTTTGGCTTCAGTTTTGACTTAGAATTCTAAGCCTGCTGCTCACTTTCATAGCTCTGCTAGTTTTGAATTCTGTTGAATGAAGTGTGGTTCGAATGGCATTGATTCTGGGCTGGAATGGCTCAGTTTAGTTATCCGCCCCTTCCCTTGTTTGGCGTGTGGTTTGATTAAGCAGTATGATAGATTTCGAAGCTGGGTTCTGTATTGTTGAATCTGAAACATTATTTTGAAGTTTGATGGATTTCGAGTATGCCATGTTTAGGTTGTAGTTATGGTTTGCATTATACTCTGTTCTGCTGGCTCTGCTACTTTAATCCCCTGCCCTGTTTTCATGAACATGATATGGCTTTTCTGGATGTGTGACTAGCTGAAGTCAGAATTAGATTCTAGGTTTGCTATTGTTGCTAAATCTGGCAAGATTTTGTTCCCTTCTCCTGTTGTTAGGGTATTCAGTTTAGTTTTGGTGCTGATTATTCAGGAATGTGCTCGTTAAATGCTTGAATCAGTTGAATGTTTCTGTTTTTGGTTGTCCTCTAATTTTAGTTAAGTTTACTTCAGTTTGGTTGATTTTAGTAAAGTTAATTCGTTTGGTTTATAGTCGATTTTGGTTGCTCCATAATTGTCAACACGGTCGAGTTTGGTTTGCTAGCCCATATAGTTTAAAGGTTATTATAACTTGCACATATTTGGGAAATATTTAGAATTTGATTCGTTTATGAACTTTAATCTCAGTTATTCACTGTTTTAATTAATTTAGAATGATGCTAGATTAGCGTAATTTCGTGCTAAGTGACCTAAATCTTTTCCGTTGTCCCCGAGGACACGACCCTCAAGTTCTACTGCGAAAGCTATACGCTTGCGGTTTATCACTCGAAATTTTCCCAGTAGTGTGCCACCCTTGGTGTCTTTCTGATGCATGAGAGTAGGTTTGGCTTTTTATTCAGTCATTGCTTCAATTGTTTTTCAAGTCAGTTAATTTCAGGTAATTAGATCTGTAACGTCCCTGATATGTGTTTGAGGGAAGTGGAAAGATTATGACTTTAAACTGGTTAAGGTTTACCTGGTGTAGTGTGTCTATGATAATTGAACAAAGGACTATAATTCTGCTTATCTTTAATCTGTGCCTATTATCAAGTCAATTATACTTGTGGAAAAATCATGAAAGTAACATGGATGCACCCAGGATTTTTAGTTTGAAATGGAGAAATATTTCAGAAAGGTGGCTACCCTCTCATATTAGCCATGATATTTGTGTTTCCATAGCCAGCGTTGAATTTGACATCATATGTTTAGTTAATCTCTGAACGCCCCTTTCTTCAAATTTTGGATCAAGTATTGTTTTAGAGATTCTTGTGTTCATCTGAGGGCCAAATCATTGTATTAGATTTCTGGATTTTGACTTGGGTGAAGCATGAAAGATTGCCATTTGTCATTAAATACCCTAGTTCTGCCCATGCCTGGGGATTGCATTTCTACATTGGCACAGTTGCTTTTTTCTAATTTTCCCCTTAAGCCAACAGATGTATGCCTCTTTTCCATACTATCATTCTGTCCTTGTCGCTTGCCTTTATTATTAAGTAGATCCTAGCATGTGGTTCTTCGCCTCGACTTACTTCCTGAATGACTCTTTTCAGCCTGTATAGAAGGGCTTGGAATTGATGAGTATGGCTACAGAGCAAAAAGCAGGAGAAAACCAACAGAACCAACAAACTAGTGCTGGTAATCAAGCGGCCGGGCCTGCAGAAAGAGTTGTAGCTAAGTATCATGAGCTCAAGGAACATGCAGAAAAATACCCTTATGTATGGGCATCATACGCTGTTGTGTATGGCGGATTTGGCCTTTGGTTTGCCTACAGATGGAGAAAGCTCCGAAAGACTGAGGACAGAGTCCGAGCCCTTCAAGAGCGTCTGCGTAAACTTGCTCAAGCCGATGAATCAGCTAGTAGCAGCTCATCTGCCAGTGCAATTTCGGAGAAGCCATCTGGAGCCACAGATGTTGATAAACGACCCAAATAATTCTTACGTTCTTTCTGATTATTTGAGTAGTTTTTGCAGTTTAGGTAGCATTTTGGGATGCCTCGTAGGGAGATTTAACCCATGTTCCCTTTGTTGCTAACGGTTTGGATACAATGAGTGTGTAAAGCTCGGTTTAATTTTGCTTATGGTGATTGCCATTTTTGTTAGGACTTAGAATAGCTTAAGCTGGAATTAATGAGGAAATTGTATTTTTGACAGGTTGACACGTTGTGTTTTTGAATATTTGAACAGAATACAGCTTTTGACTTTTGAGGATCTACGCCTTTATACTTTGTTAACCTGTGGAAAGAGACCAGTTTGATTTATGTAATCTTTGTCTTTCCGGACATCCCTTGTCTTGTGGTACCTCCAGCTGTTTTTGGTTTGAAAGCACTGCTTGTATTCTTATAACGAGTTGTGAGTGCTATAAAATTTACAGTTGATTCTTGATTGAGTAAGGCTGTGATTACAACAGTAACTGCCAGTGGTCTCGCAGAAGCTAATGTAGGTTTCATTTCTGCGGGGTCGTCAATAGCCTTGATTGACAAACTGGGGAAATATGACAACAATAAGGTGTTTGAAAGAGATAAACCTCTTCAAAGCACAATGAATGGCAGACCTTATGATTGAGGCTTGGTAGATAACCTATAGAACTCGACTCTGAGTAGTTGAAGGGGATTTACCCCAGAATCCAATTACATTTCTAGTTCAGTTTTCAAGGACTCTTTAAGGTTTAAGTTTTCTAACCTTCTAAGACTTTGTCTACTTATACAAACAACACAAACAAACAACAACTCCCAGTATGGGTCCTACTTTTGTCGGGTCTGGGGAGATTCAGATGTAGGCAATCTTACCTCTACCGGCATTCCTGCCTGTAGACTTTGTTTACTTATAATGTTTAGCAAATGTTCAATATGAGTGGGTATGTACAATATGGATTTTTTTTATTTTTTTTTTGGTGTTTGTTTCAAGATTGGGTCTATAGAACCATGTACTTTATGTCTAAACTCTAAAGGTTGGAACTTATATCCATAGAATTATATACCAGATTCAAAGAATTGTACGCAAGATACTGAATTTTCTTTTTTTGATAGAACAAGATACTAAATTTTCAATCGAATTTGAGTTGAATTTCTTTTTTTGATAGGAATTTGGGTTGAATTTCTATACGAATGAAGTTTTGTTGTAATTAAGTCTATCAATATATAATGATATCGTTATGGTAAAATGAAAAATCTTCAACATCTCTAAATAAAAAAAAAAGAAAAAGGTTTCAGATGAACAAAAGAATTCCATTTTCTAAAGGACGCATAAAATGAAAACTTGAGATCTGGAGCTCCACATAAAAGAGGCCAAAATTCCTACTCGTTGTATTTTACCTGTTCTTTGCCAAAATTTAAAAAAAAAAAATCAAAAATAAAGTGTTGACCGACATATAAATCGTTCAAACAAGCGACAATTATTCTCATTGATTTTTTGATAAAAATTATATATCCTCATTGATTAAAAGGGCCAAAAACCCAAAACAAAACCTAAACAGCTTGCCAAAAATAACAGAAATCTTTATACCTTTTTCTTTCCATATTGAAACGGACAATAATTAATTTTGAAATTAATTATAAAATCACTTATAATGATTTAAAAATTTTAAAAAACCCCTTAAAAAACCATATATGCTGTTATTGAAAACAATCAGAGATTATGTGAAAAAGAAATAAGATCATTATCATGATGGTATGAGAATTTGATTTCTTTTCCAATTTGTAACCCTTGAGAATCTCTTTGAGGATTCCCTATATATATGTTCCACACTACCTAAAGTTTCATCCCATTTTTCTCTGTTAAGCCTTATTATGGGGGGATTTCTCTTAGAACAAAATGATCCCACAAGATCAATTTCAACACATTCTTCTTTAGAGAGTTCATTATGTATCCCTAGTGACTCTATGGAGGACTTAGAGATTTTTAATCCCAACCATGATTTTACATCTTCTATATTGGACTGTGACTTTCATGATGATTTCTTGCTCATCCCTCCTTTCTTTCCACATGATCAAGAGTCCCAAGAGTCATTCTCATGTGGACGACATTCCAACCTTAGACTTGATGAATATCAAAATAGTAAGTATTTAGACGCTTCACATCATACTACTTTAGAGTCCCAAACTCGATTGGTTACTTCAAAAACAGGACTCATCGATTCGACGTACAAGAGGCAGAGGAAGAGGAGCCAATGCCCAAGGGGTAGGAACTCATCATGGGCTAAGTTGGATTTGTGGAAGCATATTGACTATGAACCACCACCCCATAACGAAGTTAGACCTCATAAGCCGAGAAGGTGCACTCATTGCCAAATTGAGAAGACACCACAATGGAGAGAAGGCCCAATGGGCAAGAAAACACTATGCAATGCATGCGGGCTTCGACACAAGTCGGGTCGGTTACTACCCGAATATCGACCCGCCGCAAGCCCGACCTTTGATGAGGCTAAGCATTCCAACTTCCATAAGAAGGTGGAGAAAATGAGGGGTAATGCCAAGAGGTCTAAGGGGGACACCATGCTAGCATAATGTGAAATAATCGTAATTATGATTAAATTTTTCTTTCTGTTATAGGGTTGATTATACTTTTTTGTTCGTAATTACTCTCATTATTTATTTAATTTATTAGCATGGGGTGAAATTTTGTTAGGACTTAGGGTTATTAGTAATATTTAACATTTTTTAGAATAATTTATAATTTAATAATGAGCCTTGTTTTTTTTGGCTTTATTGTATAAGATCCTAGAAGCACTTGCTATGGCGCATGTGCGATTAGTTTTCCCTCCTTGGGGGCAACCCCTTATCCTTTCTATTCTTCCTTCCTCCCCATTTCCCCTCATTATTCAATTGTTATAACTTTTATTATTCTTATTATATATAGCTAATTAATAGCGTCCAAAAAAAAAATAAAATTCAACGAAGGTTTCCAAAATATATGAACCCACAAAATAGTGCAACCAGTTGAGATTCTCCATATATTTGTGGTTTTCCGCTTGGGAACCAAACGCAGGTTTTGTTCCATTATATTTTATCTTGGGTTGACTTGACCACCCCGCTTAAAAAAGTTCCATTCTTGTAATCCTACTTGTGTCTGTAGGTTGCCCATGTACTCTATTTGATTTTTGGGAGGAAGTAACGGCAGTTGTAGGTTTTGCCCACCACCTGCTCGATTATATTCCTGTGAATTATACAGGTTATCTTTTTTATCTTGGGTTGACTTGACCAACCCCCTTAAAAAAGTTCCTTTCTTGTAATCCTACTTGTGTCTGTTGGTTGCCCATATGTTCTATTTGATTTTTGGGAGGAAGTACTGGCAGTTGTAGGTGTTGCCCACCACCTGTTCGATTATATTCCTGTGAATTTTACAGGTTATCTTTCTTGACATCATTGTGGCTGTTTGATGTACTTTATGGACGAAAAGGGAAAAATTTATCCTAGGGAAAAGAAAAAGGAATTTGTTCCACTACACTTGT
This sequence comes from Selenicereus undatus, assembly GCA_017589665.1. Classification (NCBI taxonomy): domain Eukaryota; kingdom Viridiplantae; phylum Streptophyta; class Magnoliopsida; order Caryophyllales; family Cactaceae; genus Selenicereus; species Selenicereus undatus. The sequence continues at coordinate 51,761 of JACYFF010030889.1, forward strand.
CCGACTCCGAGTAGAGTAGTGGACTAGCCAGTGCATATCACTTTTGCTCAATAAAAAAGCTCCAAGAAATGAAAGAGGATTTTTTATGAGTGGGTACGTTCAAATTCAGATATTCGTATTCTTTGGCCACCAAAGAAGTGAAAGAACCAAAGTAAGGCTATGCCATTCCATTCTCACTTTTCATATTTAATCTTTCCTGTTTCTCACTTTTCCTTTGTTTTTAATCCCCTTGAAGTTGGATGACCTGTGGCTGTGGGTTCCTTGGAGTACCCTGTAAACTATGTGGTATCACGATCGTGGTTGTCCATTTCGTCTTCTACTGGCTTCTATTGTTTAATTAATGAGGGATTTGAGGAGCCATGGTTGAACCAAGTAAGTTTCCTTAGCTTCCCAATAATATTTATTGTCTCTTCAGATTTTATTGGTTGCCTTTCTTGGGACTGGATAGTTTGGGTTGCACTGAAATTTGCTGTTGAAGTGATACTTGTGAGTACTTGGGTTGATGTCCTTGTTCTGAGCTGTGAGTTGTCAATGTGTTATTATAAAGGGTCGCCTTGCAATTGTAAATCAGCAGTTGCTTCATATTTGGAGACCCTCCCATTTTCGATTATAGTATTCTGGGTCGTCTTTCCTATCTTTTATGAAAGTACGTGGGAGTCTAAGTTTCAACGGGTTGGTGTTTTTGCTGATAATACAATTCAGCCTCAGAAGTTTACTTTTCTTTGGACTGCGTTACTCAATGGCATTGCTTGCTACTGAAAATATTTCTCAACTTCTGTTGACTGTTGTTGATCTTAATGTGTTCCTGCCTTGTGCTTTGAATGCCAACTGAGGTAAAGAAACTCTGCATGAGTTCTGTTCAGATACCGGGAAGAGCTATGGGTCTCACTTACATGTTTCCAATCACATCTGGATGAGGACAATGCTGGGTTTGTTCATTTTGACCTTGCTGTTAAGTGACTGTTCCTCGACATCACCTCCTGATGTACAAGGTAATGTAAGGAAGCTTTCGTTGTATTCTTTCTTGAGATTGGTTAGGGTTGTAGATATCCGTGGCCTATGAGCTGTTCTCTTGGGGCTTAACCATTCCCATGTTGGGTGCTGGTCCTGCTGGACCTGGATTTGGGTGTTTAGACATGGCCAATCTGAGTTTTCTTGATTGCCTTACGAGATGAAATATGTAGGATTATACACTTCAAGGTTATGTTTTTGGAATTTAGTTCTTTTTCCTGCATTGCAATTTTTAGTACAAGAATGATTGGACAGTTTATGCTGTACATCACCAGACTCAGCTGGTTCTTAATGTGGATGTGTTTACATCTTTCACTTGTCAGGCAAAGCTTTGCATGATCTCTTGACATCGTTGAATGATTCCTACCGTAAGATTAAAGATTGGAATCATTTCGAGGTTAGCCCTTGTTCAGGCTGGTCTCATGTCACATGTTCTAATGGACATGTCACATATCTGTAAGTTTTCTGACTCTGGGGTTTTCACTGTTCTATTTTGCCAGGCGTCATCCTTGTAGGTCAACTTGTTTTATGTGGATTAACCCACTTCCCTCTTGTATTCTGCAGGAGCCTTGGTGGGATTGGATTCTCTGGAAGCGTCTCTCCTGCCATATCTCGACTGAAGTTCTTGAATAGCTTGTAAGGAAACATTCTGAATTCCTTGTGCCTTTCACTCTGATGCACGTTAGTCTGCATGATTCTATTTACCTATTCAGCCTCAAGCTGCAAACAAAACAGTCAACCCAGTGCCTTTTAGTGAGGCTTTCACTTGCAGGCCATGAATGTTCAGACTAGACCTGTAGCCAATTCCATAACCTGATAAGCGAAAGCCAGACCCAAATAAAGCATGTGTTCTCAACCGAATGACTCCTTCTGACCTAAACATTCCAGCAACAAATTCTAACTTAGTCTGAAATCAGCGTTTACTTTGTGAAGTCCAATTTGGACCATGTTACTTCAACTCAGGTACAAAGTTTGACAAGAGTGCATTTCCACATGTCAGACTTGGTTGCTTTCTAGGATATTGTGGGGTTTTAGCCTGTATTAGAGTTATCTACTGCAGCGTTCACATTCAAATGTCATCTGTACAATGCAGATATGTTAACCGTGATTGGAATTCTGTCATAGATTTTAAATTTCATGCATCTATGTGTATATTTCTATCATGGATGTCAACGCTATAGTCGTTTCAACTAGACCCTACATTGGAAAGGCATCTGCTAAACTGCTTTACCAAAAGCAAGAAGAATAGTTGAAGGGTTTTGATTTAGCCCATTATTATTCATTAGCTGAAAAATACTACCTGCTGAAAATGACACACTGCATAAATACTCCAATCTCTCTCTTAGAAGGAAAATACTACCAGATCACATCAATGTAATTTCCCGGTGCAACATCTACATATTTTTTTTCTTTTTGTGGGGGGGTACATGACATCTATTGACTTTAATATCTATCTTATTACTGTGTGGTTAAAGAAAGAGAGTATTTTTATCAGCCAAAGTATATGATTCAAGAAAGAGATCCTCGCATGAGACAGCTATTGAATAGTGTATAGTTTGTTGCTGGTGCTGGGGAGCAACTGTTGAGATACGCCCTTTTTCTTTTTGTTAATAGTTTCTTGTATTGTTTCATGTAAATAGCATTTGACTTTACGCAGGGAATTGCAGGATAACAACCTCTTAGGTGTTCTAACTGATTTTCTCGGTAGCTTGATGTACCTAGAAACTGTGGATTTGTCACATAATAAGTTTCATGGTCACATACCAAGCAGCTGGGCACAGCTCTCCAACCTGAAACATCTGTAAGCTCTGTCTTCAACTTCTTGCAGCTTGTGATGTTTTCTTTAATTTATGGGCCTACCTGGCTACCATATATTCTCTATAATTCTTAACTTGTTAAGAGGATCAATAATAGTTTTCCTCACTGTTGGCTTTCTGTTTCACAGTGATCTTTCATCAGACAATCTAAGTGGCACAATCCCACCTCATTTCTTGTCAATTGAGACATTCAAGTAATTACTTTATACATCTAGTCTTTTTACCTGTCTCAATGTTACGATGCTACTGCTTGCCTTAACCTCGTTGGGAGACATTGTGTTCTAAAACCTTGAATAGATCCAGAAAACAGGTTGTTTGGGGGAGGTTTTTGATCAAGTTGATTCTTTACAAGGTTGGAACAAATATAAGCAATATCATTCAAACAAATTTTGGGTCTGTTGTTCTGTTCACTCTAGTGGGGTTAGCTCAGGTTCAAGTCAATATCAAGTTGTCTTATTTCACATTTGAGTTTGGTAGTTAGTCTTGTATAGGCTGATTTTGTCTACTCCAACCTTAAACAACAGACACCGTGCACAATCTGCACAGGCCTTCCATATTATGAAGAACAGAGGAGCTACTAGCCTAGTATTGGCCTTCCGTTCCAGTCAGCATTCTGAGTTCTGACAGTCTGAGAGAATCATGTCTGACATGTCAGATCAAAACAAATTTACTGTTTCATCATCAGGGCAAGATTTAACTTACATCAAGTTCATAGTTGTTCTTTTGGGCATATCTGATGCTGTTGTTCATGTGGCATGGATTAGGTTTACTGAGCTAGGTTTGTGCATGACAATTCTAGTGTTGAGTCCGGACAACCAAAGCTAAGTGCTCTAAATAAATGTTAACTTAGTTTTACAGGAACTAACCTTGCATGTGGTGCTAGTTTTGAGACACCTTGTGCCTCAAGCTCTTCAGTTCAAGGGAGATGTTTGTTATTCTCGCACAAGTGACATCTCACATTTGTTCTTTTTTGTTAAATTCAAATTTCGATTGTTGCAGCATGTTATGCCTGGATTAAATGTTACATGCATCTGCAGTTTCCACCAGAAAATCGAAGGTCGAACTTGCCATTATTGCTGCAAGTTGTGCTTTCTTGCTTTCATTACTAGGAGCTGCCTTCATATATTGGCGACATCAACAACATAATAAGTTAAAAAATGAAGTATTTGTAGATATTGCAGGTACATACCTCCTTTTAGTCTCCTTGTGATGCGTCTATCTGAAAGTTTTTCCGTGTATTGGTAGTCATGTTCAATTAGCTTCTTACTCTTAGTGAAATTGAGGATGACCAGTCATTTATAGTTGAATGTCCAAATACACCCACGATGAATTTACCATGCTGATTTTTCAGTGTGACCTTGACTGTTGGTATCCAAACTTAATTGAAAATGATCAGACAAAACCCAAATTGAAATTCATCTTACCAGCATTGGTGGCATTTATATGGTAAGCTTATTGGAGAAATTGAATGTGACCTGAACCCAGCATGACTTGACTCAAAACCCACTCTATCTAGACGTAAATGTTATCCAAATACAAACTTATGGTCTATTACACAGGTCTCTCCAAATATCTAATGGTAAAAGCTACATGGGCTTAAAATCTTTCACAATGTAGAAACGTGCTCATTTCTTGGCTACTGGGACAACTTCTGATGTTTGAGCATTAACTGAGGTCTTTAATCTTCTCTCTTTCTAGGTGAAGATCAATGCAAAATCTCCTTAGGCCAACTGAAAAGATTTTCATGGCGTGAGATACAAATTGCAACCAATGATTTTAGTGAAACTGGCATCATTGGCCGAGGAGGCTTCGGAAAGGTTTACAGAGGCAAGTTGTCAGACAACACAGAGGTGGCCGTAAAACGCCTATCGGACAGCCAAATTCCAGGTGGGGAGGCTTCATTTCTGAGGGAGGTCCTGTTGAGAAGTGTTGCAGTTCACAGGAATCTCCTTCGGTTGATTGGGTTTTGTACAACTGAAACAGAGAGAATCCTTGTGTATCCCTATATGAAAAATTTGAGTGTTGCGGATCGCTTAAGAGGTGACAGCTTTTCCTGTTGGTTTTTTTATTTATATATGCATGTGATTTCTGGTGTTGCTAATCTGAGGTGTAATGCCTTTAGAAATTTAAAATTGAGGATTGCACAGCAATGTCAAGAGTTCTATACTCTTTAAATTGCCTTTACTCTGAGTTCTGACCACCTCAGTTCACTGGACCAATTTAATCAACAAATCTTCCTCAACCTTCTTGTTTCTCCCTTTCCTATGTTTCAAAAACTTTGCTCAGACTGATCTAGTGATCTATTATGAGGCCAGTGATGAATCTGAGCTGCTTAGACTGACCTTCCTGGGTAACTAATTGAGTCACGCCATGCTAGCCTGGTTCAACCACCCCCCTCCCCCAAAAGGGCAAATGACAACCTAGCTCATTTAAAAAAAAAACAAATTGCAGGATCTTGTTCATTTGAGTAATCATTGGCAACCACAAACCTTGCCTTGGTACTTCATACTTCC
>JACYFF010030890.1:0-57094 GCA_017589665.1 Selenicereus undatus
TGTGCAGACAAGAATTGTGCCCCATCCCTACACCACCCAAAAAAAAATAAAAAAAAATCAAGAATAGTTTGAAGTAATTAATTGTAATTAAATTGTTTTGACATCGTTGCATGGGCACATGGTTACATTTTCTGCTTCGTCTGTTAATTGGATAATTAATTATCTTAAAATTGTCCCAATTTTATTGGAGGTCTGCGAAGAGACGATCACCTTCTTATTGTTTTAGAGGTGGCAATTAGACTTGCAAGGGTTCATTAAAACATTGTCTAAGATTAATATTTATAACTTTTCCATCTTTTTAAACTTGTGATGGAACAGTATATTAAATATATTGGGTTAGATTGAAAAATCGATAAAATTAAATTATGACTTGTCACGTAATATATTAGTTCAATTCAATTATACGAATTAACTTAAAATAACATAGTAATAGCGTCTATATTTACTATATCAAGAAGATAAAAATAGTCTAATTTTAAAAAAATATTGTTTAACCAATTAACAAGTTTGGTAATATTAGGTCCATTTGATTCAATACGTTGCCTATGATTAACGATTAAACTTAATTACTTGGGCTCAAACAATACATACTAGTCATCCTTATCCTGAATTTGATCATAACTCATAGTCATTAATGACTATGTCATCCATTTTATTTATTTATTTTTTAAAATTCATCATATTATCTAATTCCATTATTCTATGGATAAAGTTGATAGTCTGACCAATAAAACCCACAAATTAAACCGAGCTCTTTGAGAGTTTGAGCAAGTACTAATTAGAGTGTTATATCAACAGCTTAAGAGTCTAATCAAAACTAAAAAAGGAGTAACCACTAGTTTTAAAATTAATTAACAATTATTGCCTTATATGAGTTAAGGATTTTTTTGGGGGGGGGGGAGAAGGGACTATATATGCATCCTGTTTATTCGGGCACTAACTCAAAAGTTGATTAGTAAGTCTTGTGTCAGACCGTCTCGCATAGCCAAAAAAAAATATTGATTTTTTATAAAAAGCTGGGAAAAACCGGTCCAATCGCGGGTGGGCCGGTTTGACCGAGTCAGCCGGTCCAGCCGGGTTGTACCGGTTTTTTCCGGTTTGGTAGCTTAAACGGTTTTAGAGAAGTTTCGGACCGGTGTTGTGGCCGGTTCCCAGTCCAATCGGTTGAATCGGCCGGTCCGGTCCGGTCCGGTTCTCTCAACCATGAAGTATGGTTGATATTTTTAATACGACTTTATTTCAATGTTCAGCAATAAATAATAGACTAACTAAAATGTATTAATTAATACATAATAAATTTAACTTAAAAAATTTAATTGTGAAAAGTTCAATAGTTAAAAATTTCAATTATGCCTCTTATTTAATAGGATCCACAAAATTGTGATTGTAATTGTGTAGAAAAAAAGACAATTCATTATTATTAAGATGATTAATTCAATTTATTTTACATTAAAAAAATAATTGTTACTCGTGTATAACATTTTTATTAGATAGTTCAAAATTAAAGAATAATCTAGTCGTACTAAAAGTTTTAAACCACCACTTGTAATCAATGTTCAATAACTTTCCAAAAACATTTATTTTAACTTTTTTGTTGTTTTGTTCTCAAATTACATTATTTCATTAAAATGAATTAATAATAAGATTTCATTAACCAATCATATGAAGACACTTGTTGAGAGCACATTATTTCACCCATTTTTAGATATAGTTATATTAATATGGATAGATTATCTTCATTATTAATACCTTAGAGATCTGATTAAATTAATTAATCAGCATTGTAAATTATCAAATGAATATTTTTATATTTTAGACAAGTGTATGTTCCTGACAACTATCCGGTGTACTAACTAATCACAATGGTTAGATACTTTTCCACATAAAATAATTAGAAAAGCTAACTTTAAAGATCTTATATAATATGCTTGCACTCTCTTTCCAAAGTATAATTATCTTTTATCACCACTTTGCTTTGGCAATGTTAAACTTGTATAATATATAATTTCTTATTTAATCCGACAATTATTTGAGATCATGTTTTTTGTTTTTGTTAGAAAAATATATGAAAAATAGACAAACACATAAAGATTATTGGGAGTGAAGCTATAGAAATGCAGCAAAGGGAGATAATTTTTCCATTAAGCTTATAATGCTTAAATAGTTAACGTAAACCGAAACACGGCCTAAATTTAGCAACCACTATGCCATGACTCAAAACTGAAAAACAAACTCAACAAACAAGTAAATCACATCCCTAAAATCTAGAACTCCTTAACAGAAAATAAAATAACTTAAATAGAAAAATCTGCGATCCTAAAGCAATTATCTAACAGTCCTCCTTGGTTTAGGAGCTGCAAATTCCTATTTGCTGCCTTAGAAAATTAAACTCGCTGGTTGGAAGTGGCTTAGTGAATAAATCAGCAAGTTGATCTTCACTGTTGCAGTAAATTACAGCCACTTCTCCCTTTTGCTGAACCTCTCTCAGCAAGTACAACTTAATGTTGAAATGCTTCGTCTATCCATGAAAAACAAAGTTATTTGAAATTGTAATGGTAGCTTGATTGTCAACAAAAATCTTCGTGCTATCTTTCTCTTCCATATGCAAATCACACATAATCTTTTTTAGCCATAGGGCCTGATGTGTTGCTGCAGTTGCTGCAATGAATTCAATCTCTGCAATAGATTGTGCAAAAATATATTGCTTTTTGGAACACCGTGAAAAAAATTCCAGAACCTAAACTGAAACAATACCATGAGGCACTCTTCATGTCATCAACTAGAGGTGTTCACTGGTCCAAATCCGAACCGGACTGGGTTGGACCGATGACTGAATAAGAAGGAAGTTATGGACCGTAGACCGGACCGAATAAGTCAAGGATTGGACCGAGACCAGATCAGACCGAATTGTCGAGCAAGCAAATTTTTACGATATGAACATCTTATATTTATTTCAATATGAATAATTTCAACATATTTTCACAATGAAAAACAAATTAATATTATTGAACGTTTGATAAATTATAAGTTACAAAAGAAAATTAAAACTGAATACGTAAAAAGTCGGTTTTCAAAATTTTTTTATTCGGTCCTCAGTCCGGACCGATGGATCGGTGGGCCGGACTGGATCGGACAAAAGAAAAAAATTTGTGGACCATGGATCGGACCGAATTCATTCGGTTCGGTCCAATTTATATCTGTCTTCGGTCCGATCCGGATTTGGACCGAGTAATGAACACCCCTATCATCAACAGATTCAGTATACACTACAAAAACGGTGCTGATCTCCGATGGAAAAAGCGACAATGCGAATACCCGTCGGAAGCAAGTCAGATTTTTCGATGGAAAAACCATCGGAGTCTGACGGAAATTTGAATTTTCGACGAAAATTCCGACAGAACCTGTTTCTGTCAGAAAATTCGTCAGAAATTCCATAAGAATTTCCTAGCACGCTTTTCAAAAAATGCTGACTCGGGTTTTAAATGTTTTGGATGAATTTTGGAGGGGTTTTGGAAGCATTTCAAACCGTAAAGAGGGGTTTTGGAAGCATTTCAAACCGTAAAGAGATAGAGAAGGAGTAAGGAGGAGAGAGAAGGAGAGTGTTTATGATTTCCGGTGGCCGGTGACCGAAAAATTGAGTATCATCATTTGTAGTTTAACGGTAAGTCACTTATTTTGAGTTAATTTGCTCTTTGAAATTGAAATATTTAAGTTAATCGGTTTTTTATGGTGGTTAATTTGTTATGAATGGGTTTAAGAGTGTCGTCGCTACCCCGCCGCTGCTTCTGCCGCCAGTGTCGCCACCTCCATCTCCGGTAATCCGCTTTGGTTTGTGGGTATTTAAAAGTTAGTGGAATTATTGTATTTTAAAATTATATATATTAATTTTGTATGTGTTATTAACTTTCATAAAATATAATTTTGAAGCATATTTGGATAGTTTATTTAATTTATTTTTTTTGTAAAATATGGATGTGAATTATATTAATTTTTTATTTAATTTGTGAAGTGTATTTATTTGAATAAGTTGAATAAAATATGACAAGTATGTACTTTTGTAATAATTATATAATTATTATAAAATGTTGAAGTATATTAAACATGTCTAATGCGTTTTGTTTTTTCTTTGATTTGTGATATATATTAATGTTTTGTAAGTATGTGAAGTGTATATTTTTTTGAGGTATGTATATTTTTTTGTATGATTTGTTTGATATGTTAAGAGTTTATATTTTATTTTTGTAATATTGAGGTATGTTAAGTATATATTAATTTAAGTTTGCTTAGTATGTTAATAGTATTATATTTTTATTATTTTTGTTTGGGTTTGTTTATTTGGATGCAGTACGAAATAAATAATTTAATTTGTGTTTGATGCTTAATTACATTTATTTTCACAAATAATATAGTTATGTGAAATTTATTTTTTTAGCCTATATGTTTAATTGCATTGTTGTATTTTAGATGTAGCACTTATTTCTTCAAGAAATGTAGGAATATAAAATGTGAACTAAATATGAATATAAGTTTTTTTATTTTTGTCATTAGGGAGTATAAAATCTATACTAAATAATTTGAACTTTAACTTAATTTGTAATGTATCTTGATTTGGATAAATGAAATAGTTGTAAGTAGGTAAGCATATAGAATATATATTTTGTTTTGGTGAATAGTTTAAGTATGTTAAGTATGTTTATTTTTTGTTCGATTTGTTGTGTATATTAATTATTGGTAAGTATGTGAAGAATATTCTTGTTTGAGGTATGGTTAATTTTTTGGTTGATTTGTTAAGTATTTTTATTTTATCTTTTGGGTAATAGTATTTTGGTTTTTTTTTTTGGTTTGTTTAGTTGAATAAATTGTGATAATATTGTGATAATATTCGTTTAGAAGTTCATTATTGTATTCCAAATATTGAAATGGTTAAATGGATTTCTAAAAGATATTTATTGCAATTAATTTTAGTTTACATAACAATTAAGGGAATCAGATTAACAACATATGGATGGGCCGTTGCATCATCAATGGATGTATAGGAGAAGAAATTTTTATGGATATGGGCTTAGAGATGAGTGGTTGATGGGAGTGAATATGTTTGATGAATTTGCACGAAATCATGAGGAGTATAGAATTAATAGAGTTTATAGATGTCCATGTGTGAAGTGTAAGAATATGCAGTATTTTACACCTGACGTTGTAAAGTCTCATTTGTATAGAAAGGAGTTTGTGAAGAATTATTGTCATTGGACAAGTCATGGGGAAGAAGATAATTTGGAAGTAGGGGGTGCAAGTAGTTCACATTCTATCAATTTTGATTACGATCACAACGATCATAATCATATGGAGAACATACTTCATGCTGTCTTTCAAGCTAATGAAATGAACATGAGTAGCCATGATAACGTAAATCCTAAGACATTTTATACTATGTTTGAATATGCCCAAAGATCGTTGTATGAAGGGTGTAACATAACTGAACTGGAAACATCTGTGAGGCTACTTAGTAATAAATAAGGGCACAACATGTCTGAACGTTGTTTTAACGAAGTTGTTGGCCTGATGAAAGATATATGCCCTCTTGAAAGTGGCATTCCAAAAAATTATCACAAGCAGATCAGAAAAGTGATAGATTTAGGCATGGATATTCAGGAAATAGATTGTTGTCTGAATGGTTGCATGCTCTATTATAAACAAGATGAGGGTCTGTCCGCGTGCAAACTTTGTGGACATGTAAGATAATTACCAAAGAACTCAAACCAACGAGGTCATAAGGATGTTTTATATGCTAAAATGCACTACCTACATTTATTCCCAATATTGCAAAGACTGTATGCCTCAAAAAGGACTGTCGTCCACATGAGATGGCATTATGAGCACCGCCAAGAATCGGGTGTTCTCCGGCATCTGTCGAATGGATTAGCTTGGAAGCATTTCCACCAAAATTTTCCAAATTTTGCAACAGAGCCTCAGAATGTAAGGTTAGGTCTTTGTGCTGATGGTTTCACACCATTCTCCATATCTGGAAGATCATATTCTGTGTGGCCAGTTGTTGTTACACCTTATAACTTGCCTCTAGATATGTGTATGACCACTCCATACATATTTTTAAATTGTATTATTCCGGCTCCAACAAATCCAAAGAACAGAATTGATGTGTACTTGCAACCCTTAATTGATGAGTTGAAAATACTGTGGGATGTTGGGGTGGAGACATTTGATGCTTCATGCGAGAAAACTTTTAGATTGCATGCTACCTTAATGTGGACAATTAATGATTTTTTCGCCTATGGTATGTTGTCCGGTTGGAGTACTCATGGGTTGTTTGCATGTCTGGTTTGTATGTACCAAAATTGTGCATTCCATTTACAGCGTGAACAAAAGCCATCTTGGTTCGATTGCCATCATCGGCTCTTGCCTCAGAATCATTGTTTTAGAGCTAATAAAGTTGCTTTTCGTAAAGGGAAGAGCATACATATTGGCCCTCCCCAAAGGATTTTTGGTGAAATATTGTCTAATATAGTATCGACATTGCCTAAAGTGACTACAAATGTACAATTTCACATTCCCAGATTTGAGAAAAATGAACATAATTGGACAAAGCAAAGTATCTTTTGGGAGTTGCCTTATTGAAAGCATCAACTTCTGATGCATAACCTTGATGTTATGCATATTGAGAAAAACTTCAGTGAAAATATTATAAACACAGTGATGGATGTTCCGGGAAAAACAAAGGATGATATAAAAGCAAGAATGGATATGTCTATTATGTGCAGTAAGCAAGAGTTGAACTTGGTTACAAGAGAGTCCACTGATAGATTGTGTAAGCCGAAAGCCAAGTTTACACTGTCGTTAACTCAAAAAAGGATTGGCTACCAATGGTTACAGGAGGTTCATGTGCCTGATGGTTATTGTTCTAATGTGGAAAATTGGGTTTATCCATCTAACACAAAATTTCAAAATATAAAAAGTGATAATCATCATGTATTTTTGGAGAATCTTCTTCCAGTAGCTTTTGTTGCTTTTCCAGAAGATGTTTTGGGACCCTTGGTCGAATTGAGTGAATTTTTCAGAAATCTATGCTCCAGTGAGTTACATGTTACCATGCTTGAAGAGATGAATAAGAACATTTCTATAATTCTTTGTAAATTGGAGACAGTTTTTCCTCCTGATTTTTGGAATGTCATGGAACATTTGTCCATTCATTTAACAGAAGAAGCTTTGTTGGGTGGTCCTATTCAATATCGATGGATGTATCCTTTTGAGAGGTATTTTGACTGGTTGAAGCCTACGGCAAAGAACAAAGCTGGTGTAGAGGCATCCATGGTTCAGGCATACTTAGCATTTTAGATTAAATATTTCGCTGAGTATTATTTTCAGTCAAGCTTGCATTGCCCAAGTATTGGGTGTAATGAGGGTATGCAACAACTCGAACCACAAATGCCAACAGTTTCAGTGTTTAACCATAAGGGTACCCCATTTGGAAATCGAGGAAAAAGATATCTTGCTAAGTCGGAGTACCGTGTCGCTCGCCTTCACATCTTACTGAATTGTGATGAAGTGCTACCATATTTGGAGTAAGTTTATCAGTTACTGAAAGTTTCATTTGAATACTTAATAATTGTTAAGTAATTAAATAATTTCAATTGTGAAATACAATTGGTTCAAACATCAATTTCGTGGTCATAATCCAAACGCGAGTGATGTGGAAGTTAACTTGTTTATCAAGACAAATTTTGTACAGTGGTTTGAGTATAATGTAAGTAATTTTTCATAACTAATCTTCAATTCCTACAAAATATTTTGTAACTCTAAAGAGAATTATCTTCTTTTTTCTTCATAGGTCAATTCTTACCGGGTGTTTAATGATGAGAGACAAGATTTATTGGTGAACTTATCTCATGGACTGATTATAGTAGTCGAATGTTTTTCTGGGTGTAAAGTTAATGGTTATCGGTTTCATACTAAGGTTAGAAATGAAGGTAAAGCCACATATAATTGTGGCGTGTGTGTCAAAGGAGTTGGCGAAGGTGATAAAGTATCAGAGGGTTATTATGGCATACTTCATGAAATTATTTGTGTTGAATTTACGGGTGAACCAATTAAAAAATGTGTACTTTTTAATTGTGAGTGGTTTGACCTGGATGTTCCCTGGGGGCTATGTTATCCTAAATTTACCCCATATCCTGAGGTTAATCATACTAGACGTTACCGAAAGTTTGACTCATTCATATTTGCTGATACCGCAACCCAAGTAGTATATCTTAAGTACCATGAGGGGATACAGGGAAAAGCGAATTGGTGGGTAGCTAAACCGAACAAACCTCGCAGTGCCGCTAAACATAAGGATAATTTAGAACTTGCCTATCAACAGTTAGGAATGACAACTATGAATGTGGATAACGTAATAGCCACAACATTAGTCGATGAAACTGCACAAGCTGATGATGTTGATGTACATGATTGGGGTGATGATCATGATGGGAATGGTGAACATGATGATGATGATGATGAGGACGAAGAAGGCGAATGAGAGGATGAAGCTGAAAACACTAAGGATGATAATGAAGGAGATATGACATTGCAAAGTGATGATGATGATGATGACGATGTGTTGCACAATGATTGATTTAATCTTTTAGTTGTATGGATATTTATGCATGTGCATGTACTTTTTTTTAATTGCAAGCTAGGAAAAACAATTATATATATGTACTGTAATTTTTTCACTGACAATACTATGAATATTTGCGTTATTGTATTTTGTTTCTATTTTGTTCTTATTTATTAGATGTCTGGAGTAAATGGTGGACATGGTTGAGGCCGAACGGTTAGGAATGATGCGGGTAGATGAGCACCACAACCGACCCCACAACATGATTCTGCTGATGAAACTCAACATATATTCCTTGGAGGTTTTCTTGATCCAACTCAACCATTCGGAAATTATTTTGGTTGCATGAATGAGCAATCATATTTACAACCACCTTTTTTTGGTGCGAGTATGCAGTCACCAATCCAACCCAATGTTCCTAACATCGGTGGTACTTCAACTACTCCATTAGCTTATCAACAGTTTGACACTGTTAGTTCACATTACCACAGTAATCAGATTATTGGTCAGCCTAGAATGCCAAGCCACTCAATCCACAACGAAGGGGTCCAAAATAAAAGGGTAGGAAGAGATAGACAAAGTCATGCACCTGATAGTGAAACCACAAGTACAAATAATAAGATATATTTACAACCTGATGGTGATACGTAAGTTCATTATAAATTTTCTAACTTCTTCAGTAATCATATTCTTTAATGGCTACAGTAATTACTTTTAACAAATTCTTTTTTTATTATTAGTTTTGTTCCATATCAGGGCGTAGTTTAAAAAATTATTGAAAGCTTTGCGGGTAAGTACTCACGTCCCGGGACCATGCGGGGGGAAAGTTCCACAATCTCAGAGAAACATATAGTTTAATGAGTTCAAGGTTAATTTTCTGTACCACAAATTTGAAAGTTGTCGTTAGATTGTTTAAGATATTTACTAATATACTTCAACTTTGTTAAAGAAACACTGCTACTGGCATCCAGACAATGAAATCCAGATACGGCGTAACTTTGAGTACAGAGGTACAACTCAACTTATGGACATTCTTTGATATGTCAGGAAGTACAACAGAAAGCCGAAGTGGTTACCACCTAGTGTTTGGAATAAGATGCTCAAACATTAGAGTGAGGATGCCAAGTTTAAGAAATTGAGTCAACAAAATAAAAAGAATAGATTGAGTGATGCAGAAGGTTTTGATCATTCGTTACATACATGTGGCTCAATTCCGATTAGTGAAAAAGAAAGGCGTCTGGTAAGTAATGTGCTTATTAATAAGTGTATTTTTCATATATAATGTATGGTAAGGATTGAGGTTTTGGTCATTCTTTACATTTGATCACTGGTTACATTTTATTTTTTTGTAGGCCAAAGCATTAGGTAGGGAACCCACATGTGAGAAACTGTTTAAGGACACTCACTACAAGGTCAAAGACAAAACTTTCGTTGATAAAAAATCTGCAAAGAAATATGTAAGTTTGGCACATTTTATTCAGAGATTATCCATATGTTATAATTGTCGGTTTAGTATGTAATAGTTTTATTTTTGACAACTTTCAGGAGGATCATCACAACAAATGGGAGGAGTACACTCAAACTGCAACTCAAGAGGGTCCCAATTGCCCCCTATGACCCCAGAAGAGCTTTGGGTTAAAGAAAATCTGGACAAAAAAGGTCGTGTATACGGTTTTGGCACGGAGGGGGTCAGGTTGAAGAAATCATCTACAATTGCAATTGCATGTCACTCATCAACTGAGCATTTTGATCCAAGAGAGTAAGCGCAACTCCTCAATCAGAGCATTACCAAGCAAGCAGAGGCTATAAGTCAAAGGGGAAAACCTAGCGCATTATGAATTTTTGTTTAAGATTTCTTAAAGGACAAAGTGCAGGTTCTTCCAGCCAAATCAACTTGAACACAGATGATGAGGAGAACTCCCGAAATGACAACGATGTTCCCACAAATTTATCTGATTCTGATTAATTTATATGATCTGCGTATAGATCCAAAATAATTGTAGATGTCATGGTTAACTTTTAATTTAGCACATTTTATTTTAAAATATAAAAATTTATATTTGGTAATTATTACATATATTGTATGTGATGATCGTGTCGTGATATATTTAAGTTTTTTTATTTATTTTTGAGGACAGAGAATTTTTAAAAAGCGAATTTTTTTTTGAGGGGGGGAAATTTCGTCGAAAAATCTGACGGACTTTTCCCTCCCTCAAAAAATGGCCGGCAAAATTCCTGTTTGACGGATATTTCCGTCGAACTCCATCGAAAATCGTCGAATAAGTTTCTGCGACGAGCTTAATCCCGACGGGGTATTTGGCGTCGTATTTTTCGTCGGAAAGCCATTTTTCCATCGGAAAAAATAACTTTTTCTGTCGGTAATTCCGTCACAGATTAGATGTATTTTTGTAGCTATCTGAAAACCCGTTCAACCTGAAGTTCTCGCACTTCTGAAATTTGACACCATAAACAATTGTACCCTTGATGTACCTCAATACTCTTTTTGCAGCCTTCAAATGCAATTCACTAGGACAATGCATGAAACGTGATAGCAGACTTACAGCAACCATGTATACATTAGGCATCCGATCAAGCTTCTGTAGTGACCTTCATCAAAATTATCAAAACCATCATCTTTACTAAACTTTTCCTTTTGATTCATGGGTGTACTTATAGCCTTGCATTCTTCCATCTGAAATTTCTTCAATATTTTCTTTACATATTTCTTTTGACAGACGAATACTTTGTTTTCTGCCTGCTTGATTTCCATCCCAAGAAGACCCAAATCTGTCATTTCAAAGGCCCGCGTCATTTCTTGTTTGAACTCTTCAACCAACTTCAGGTCATTTCCTGTTACAAAAAGATCATCAACATACGCGACACAAAAAGAAAATCATTGCCCTTATGTTTCACATATAGGGTGGACTCATATATGCTTTTAACAAAGTCAAGGCTCAGCAAGTGTTCATCAATTCTGGTGTACCATGCCCCTGGAGCTTGCTTTAGGCCATACAAAGCCGTTTTGAGTTGATACACTTTGTGTTCTTTTCCAAGTTTCACAAAGCCCTCTGGTTGTTGCACATAAATTTCCTTCTTTAATACGCTATTTAGAAACGCTGATTTGACATCTAATT
Organism: Selenicereus undatus; assembly: GCA_017589665.1. Taxonomy (NCBI): domain Eukaryota; kingdom Viridiplantae; phylum Streptophyta; class Magnoliopsida; order Caryophyllales; family Cactaceae; genus Selenicereus; species Selenicereus undatus. The sequence continues at coordinate 11,746 of JACYFF010030890.1, forward strand.
AGAACACTTTCCAACCTTTTTGAGATGCAATTGCTATTGTGTCTAATATGACAACATGAGCAAAAGTGTCAAAATAATCAACACCAAAAATTTGTGAGTACCATTTGACAACGAGTCTGGCCTTGTGTTTTTTGATAGAGCCATCAACATTAAGCTTCGTTCTGAACACCCATTTAACACCAATAATTTTTCTGTCTCCAGGTCTATTGACCAACTACCATGTTTCATTTTTCCGAATCATCAACATCTCCTCCTCCATTGCTTTCTTCCACTTTGGATCTTTGAGAGCTTTTTCATGGTTAGTTGGTTCACATATAGCCACATTACATTTTGGATAGATACATAACAGTGGCCTGTAACCTCTAACTAGGGGATCATCTTCCAACTCGTTCAGCCATTTTTCACTTGCTTTCTATTAAGGTAGGCTACTCAGAATGTCTCTTGGTGATGCTGATTGTGGATTCTTCCAATCCCATTTCTCCTCTTCCTTAAAGTATACATCTCTACTAATAGTCATCTTTTCTGGTTAAGGGTGCTAAACTTTGTAGGCTTTAGAAATTGAACTGCAACCTACAAAGATGCTTGGAATTGCCTTCTTGTCAAGCTTGTCATGTTTAGCCTGTGAAACGTGAACAAAGCATACACAACCAAACCCTTTAAGAAAGTTTAGTGAAGGTTTATAACCATACCAAGCCTCAAATGGAGTTTTTTCTTCCAAAGCATTGGTTCGAAGTCGATGTTGTAGAAAAACAGCGGTATTTACTGCTTCTGCCCAAAACTTTTCAACAACTCCATCCCATGCAACATACATCTAGCCATCTCCATAACTGTTCTATTCCTCCTTTCGCTCACATACATTTAATTGATCAAGTGAATTGGGATAAAGATTTTTGAAACTACTCAAATTTGGGTAATGGAGTACAACTGTTTGGGTTAATAATCTTTGGAAGAAATTTTTTTTACGTTTGGCCCAAAAGTTTCTAAAATTTTTATTTTGGGGCCAATGGGGTTCAAGATGCAAACATTTAAACTTTTGGACTATTTTTAAAAACTAAACTTATGTTAACGTTTAGACTTCTTATAATGACTACATTGGTACTAATTATCATAATCTATTACCTATATCATAAATATGATATTTGCTGTGATTAGAGACCCACCATGTCGAGCAAAATAATTAAAGCTTAATTAGAGAATTTTGATCATTACCTGAACTTAGTCGGCGTTGGACCTTGGTGCTTCTTTAGCTCCCAGTTTGCAGAGATTGTTAATCTCAACCGCACTTTTCTTAGATCGGGTACAATACAAATTCATTTCTTTTCCTACCTCGGACCGTAGTCACTAATTAAGCTTTTATATTTTTAAGGATAGTGAGATTTCAATCAAGAAATCATAATATTTAAGTCATAAGGTTCGATTGAATAACGTTATCTACTGAGAAATTTCTTTTATTAAAAGTTTGAAGTGGAAATATTATGATGGAAAGATTGAAGAGAGACTTATGCTATTAGGATAATCAAAGATGTTTACTCATAGAAAAATGGAGAATCCCGACTTCTCTTTTGCTCAAATGCACTCAAATGATCATGCCCTTTTTCAGTACTCAACCTATTCCTTTGTAGAAGAGTTGAAATACATAGGATGTCTTAACAGCTACAGTACACACTAATAATTCCACATGGCTATAGTGACATTCACGTGACTACAGTAGATTGTCTTATTTTATTGACATAACATTTGTCAAAATAGTACAATAATGGAACAACTTTTCAGAACATTTAGTGCTGACAAGACTAATCATCCATATTGAGATTCTACATGCCTTCATCTCATATAACGTCTTCTAGTCAATCATTATTCAAATAATCATCAAAATCTTCATCAAGTTGAAGATGATCTGGATTCCATTTTTTAAATAATTCATGAAGATATATTTTTTCTTTTTGTGATAAGAATTTTCCATATCTAATCTGAAAGAGATAATTAAAAACCACTACAAAAAAAGTCCACATAACAACGGAGACGAATAGAATAGCGACAGAATATTGAATTCAGCGACGAAACTGTCGACGGGAACTGGTTGTTGGATTTTCACTCGTCGCTGAGTACTTGGCACCGGAATTTCATAAATTCGTCGCCATTGGCGACGGAACTAGCAACAGACCAAATTTTGGCGAGGATGAAAAGGCGGGGAAGAGAGCGACATAATAGAGCTCTGTCGCCAAATAGTGACGGAATCCCTGTTCTATCGCTACCCACTGTTGAAAAAAAAAAGGAAGAAAACCTGTAATACCGCTGTCATTCCGTCGCTAGGTTTGTAATTTTTTTAAACTAAAAATACTTATTTTTTATCGTATCCCTCAGTACATACATTTCAATCCCTGCATGAAATTTACAATGAGTATTCACTCCATCAACTTCTGATAGCTTTGAGTATGACTTCATTCGAAGCGTTCTCAACAGTTTTCAAACCACAAACATGTGGAATATCACATACAAAACAACACTTGAAACCAATTGCTTTCAATTCACAAACCATACATCCCAAACAAAGTGTATACATATCACAAATCACAAAACCAAACAAACCACAAGTTGCTAGTTAGTCAAAGTGAAGTTAAGTTTGCAGAAGAGGGAGAAGCAGGCACCAAGGGGAGGAGAATGAAATAAGCACCAAGAAGGAGAAGCAAACAGCAAGACATGTACTCCATGAAGAACCAAGGAGGAGAACCACCAATTAGGGGTGTGCAAAAAAATCGGAAATCGAAAACCGAAACGAAAAATCGGTTCGGTTAACGAACCAAAAAAAATTTCGGTTTTTGGTTTGGTTACGGTTCGGATAATTTGAGAATTCGATTAACCGAACCGAAAATAATTTTATTTTTTAAAAAATTATACATAAAAAAAATTGGTAAGAAAATGCACTTTTTTATTGTTTATAAAAGGTAACCAAAGTTTAATTTTTATTTTAAAAAATTTAGGTAAAAAAGTATACGTTTTTTAATTATTTGTAAACGGTTAACCGGTAGCTGAATAGAAAAGTCGGTTAGCCGCACTGAAAAAGCGGTTAACTGACTTTTTCGGTTCGGTTATGATTTGAGTTTTGAAAGAACTGAAATTTTTGGTTAACCGAAATTTTCGGTTCGGTTATGGTTTGGAATTTTTTTGAACCGAAAAATCGGTTAACCGATTTTCGGTTAATCGAACTCCGATTAACTGGTTTTTCACACCCATACCACCAACTGGGGGAAAACTACAACCAGCTCAATCACCAAGGTGAGGATCATCATTTTCCTCATCCTCACCCTCATTCTCATCCTCATCGTCATTATGTTGTGAATAATGAGCAAAGGGTGGCTGAAATCCCGAGCCAGAAGTTTATTGCATTTGGAAGAAAGCTTGCAAGCGCTGATTAATCCTCATCATTTGTTGGCTCAGTTGTTGGTTGCTTTGGCTGAGCATTTTGTTGGATTCCTCCAATTGTTTACATTTCTCTATAAGCAATCGGTAACTTTCGGTTTGTGAAGTTAGTTCACCCTCTAAATTGGTTACTACACCCCTTAAATTATTTAGCTCTTGTTGCGATGGCGTATGACCGGTAACTGCTGACATCCATTTATGTGAAGTATGCATTAGTATTACAATTAAGTAAACTTATTGTATAACCATGTTCATTGAAATTTTAACATGAAAACTACACTGGCTCATTAAGTGGGACTGAAGTAACTGGATTCCCTAATGTTGACAGCCTCATTGTACAACACAACAACACACTCCCAGTGTGAGTCCCGCTTTCACGGGGTCTGGGGAGATCCAGCTGTAGGCAACCTTACCTCTACTAGTATTCCTACCCATAGAGAGGTTGATTCCATAAGACCCACAGAAACAGTTTAGAGAAAAAGTTTATAGAGAAAACAATTGTGAAACCATTTACGGCAAAAGCAAGGGGGGAGGAGAAAAAAGGGAGGGGGGAAAGCAAATAAAGAAGGAGTAGGAGTAGAAGACATACCTGAACAAACCAGGGGCGTTTAGTGCCGTCGCATCTCAGAAAAGCACGACCTGCAGACAAGCACACCAAAAACCCTACCCGCCCTACACCGCCTAGGCTACTGCCCCCCTACGGGGGTGGACCCCTACAATCCGAAACCTTAATCCTGTCCCTCCACAACGTCTTATCCTGAGCCATGTCTTCCGAAAGACCGACAACTCTCATGTCCTCTCTAACCACTTCTATTAGGCTCTTCTTCGGTCTACCCCTCCCTCTCTTACCCTCGGGAGGGTGAATCACCTCACACCTTCTCACTGGGGCGGCCACACTTCTCTTCTTCACGTGGCCGAACCATCTAAGCCTCGATTCCCTCATCTTCTCCTCTATGGGGGCCACTTCAGCTAAACCCCTGATTATGACATTCCTAATTTTGTCCAATCTCGTAAAACCACACATTCACCTGACCATTCTCATATCAGCTACCGTCAACCGTTGGACCTGCATTGACAGCCTCATTGTCAATGCCATAAATATAACTCTCTTTATTCTTGTACATCTTCACCACTACTCATTTAGATTTGGAAGTGTCTGGGATAGATCTTGAGAAATGTCATCTCTGGTCCCTTGAGAGTTGATTGCATTTTGAAGTTCACGTTCAAAGAATTCCTACAATATCACAACACATGCAAAAAATCATATATGTTACAATTATGAAAGTTATCGAAAATCAGGAAACTTGTTATAGAAATATTTCCATGTTGCCCCATATGATGGATGACATAAAACATCATCTTTATGTCGATGTTCATAATGTCATGTCATGTGCTTAGCAGTACTTTTTGATACATACAACCTTTGAAGTCGAGGTTTTAACGGCAAGTAATGCATCATTGAGTATGGCAATGGATTCTGATTCCTTTGAGTATGGCAATGGATTCTGATTCATTTGTTGTGACCTTTCCCTCTTCCATCTTGAATGCCCACAAAACTTGCATACATCCAAGTTTGTGTCATCCTTAAAAATAACATGCAACCTTTCCGGCAACAATAAATTTGGACCACATTGTTGTCGAGATCTTTAACAACCTTATTCGTTTGCCCATAGTTGTTTGTCACACGGTTATTAGGTGGACATATCTCTTTTGTTAGTTAAACAACAACAACAACAAACTCCCAAAGTGGGTCCCGCTTTCGCGGGGTCTGGGGAGATCCAGCTGTAGGCAACCGTACCTCTACCGGTATTCCTACCCATAGAGAGGTTGATTCCATAAGACCCACAAAGCAGTTTTGAGAAAAAGGTTTGAAGAGAAAACAATTGCAAAACCATTTACCGAAGTAAAAGAGAGGGGAGGAGGAAAAGGTTCCGGATAATCAAAAAAGAGGGAGCGGAGACATACCTCAACAAATCGGGGGCGCTTGATGTCGTGATATCCCGGACCGCGACCTGCAGACAAGCAAACCACACCCTACCCACCCCACCCCCACCCCACCTAGGGAACTGCCACCTACGGAGCCGGTCCCCGACAATCAGGGACCTTAATCCTGACCCGCCACACCCTCCTATCCTGAGCCATGTCCTCCGTGAGACCGACAACTCTCAGGTCCTCTCTAACCACCTCTTCTAGGCTCTTCTTCGGCCTACCCCTCCCTCTCTTACCACCGGGGGGGTTGATACTCTCGCACCTTCGCATCGGGGCGGCCACATTTCTCCTCTTCACGTGGCCGAACCATCTGAGCCTCGATTCCCTCATCTTCTCCTCTATAGGGGCCACTCCAGCTAAGCCCCTAATAACCCCATTCGTAACCCTGTCCAATCTCGTAAAACCACACATCCACCTGACCATCCTCATCTCAGCTACCATCACCCTTTGGACATGTGCCTTTTTTAGAGGCCAGCACTCCGATCCATAGAGAACCGCCGGTCTAACGACCGTCCGATAGACTTTGCCTTTCAAACCCATGGGCACTCTCTTGTCACACAGCACCCTTGACGCTGACTTCCACTTTTGCCAGCCCATCCTGATCCGCTGGCTAATATCCTCGTCAATGTCTCCATTCTGCTAGATGATCGAGCCTAGATATTTGAATTTGACGACCTTCGGTATTGCCCTCCCATCCAGCTCGATTTCACCCCCTCTTCTATCCTTCCACTGAAACAACAGTGGAGGTATTCCGTTTTCGATCTACTCAACCGAAAGCCCTTAGCCTCAAGAGTATGCCTCCAACTCTCCAACCTGTCATTCACCCCCTGCCTGGTCACATCGATAAGGACGATGTCATCTGCAAATAACATGCACCAAGGCAGCTCGATTTCTTTTGTTAGTTGAACAATTCTATTAAAACAGTTTTGTGGCATGTTGTAATTAGATTTGATACTCAATAGTCTCACAGTAGCTGAGAGTTCACTGTAGGTAAAACAACCATCGTGTAAGGGTTGTTGAGAAACTTGAACCATATTATAAAATGGTTATCGGCAAGTGCTTGACTCCTCCTCCCTTACATTTTGATTTGCCATGTCGTCCATTCGATCTGCATAGGAGTCATTGTAGTCATTATTAATATGATGTGAACGTCCACCTTCGAAAATTTTACTATTTGAATACCGAAAATCATATTGTTGATGCTTTATTTCACCATGACTTATTCAAAACCAATACCCTTTCACAAAACCCTTATACATAAGGTGCATATTGACCTCATCGAGTGTTAAGTACACCATATTTCTGCATTTAGCACAAAAACATCTATACTTTTCCCCATTCAGAAACTCTGTCTGCCTACGTGCAAATTCATCGAATTGGTTTACTTCATTTAGAAATTCTTGTGTATAGCCACTACGACAAGGCAATAATCAATCTATTATACATCCACATATGATGTGGATGACCATTTATATTATGCTCAAACAATAATAACCACAACATACGATGTGGAGGACCATTTATATTATGCTCAAACAACAATAACCACATAAGTTATTGGATTATAATTAATTTAAATTTAAATAATAATATTTACATAAATTACTCAGTTGTATATTACATATGTTTACTTATAAATTTCTACAAATATACATGTATTCTTACGAATTTCAAAAAACTAATAACTCATCCAAACTTGAGCGCTCTATTCCACCAACATATCAAATTTCAACTTAAAATTACCAAACCTAAGCATACATTACATCAGGCAAAATCTTGAAACAAATTAGAGCTACAACTTCATACAAACATCACATTTCAACAAAATTATAAACTAAAGTTTTCATTCTACCAACATATGAAATTTTAACTTCACATTACTAACCCTAAACCCTAAAATGCATTGAGTAAAATCTTGAAACAAATTAGAGTAATAACTTCATACAAACATCATATTTCAACAAAATTATGAACTAAAGGATTTCATTTAACCAACATATCAAATTTTAAGCTCAAATAACCAAACTCTAAATCCTAAATTGCATTGAGCAAAATCTTCAAACAAATTAGAGCAATAGCTTCGCACAAATACCATATTTCAACACAAATATGAACTAACTATGAAATTCTAACAATGTAACACAAAAATTTATAGAAATTAAAACGAATTTTCTTGAGAAATTTACCTCAAAATGGGAGAAATACCGGCTACGGGCGAGGCAGGCAGGCGGTGGGAGGGGACAAGCAGCAGGTCGGCGACGTTCGTGATGGTGACGGACGAAATCGCCTCTCTCTCTCTCTCTTCACGTTTCGGGTGGTCTACGAAATAAGCAGATATGAAATTTAAGTGAGGTGGCGACGGAATAGACAACGGAAATTCCATCGTGATCCACTTTTTTAAAAAAATCTAGCCAAATTTTTTTAGCTGGCGACGGAATTTCCGTCGCCGGTTTGAATTTTTTTACTGGTGACGGAATTCCTGTCACCATCTTGAAAATTTTAAAATTATTTTTGTGGATGGCGACGAATATTCTGTCACCAGTGCTCAACACTGGCGACAGATTTACTTGTTCGTCGCCAATTCCGTCGCTGACTCTAACTTTTTCTGCTATTATTTTTTCCGTCGTTGAATTAGTCTGTCGCCAAATTCCGTCGATATTTTGTGCTTTTTTAGTAGGGATGTCTTCTAAAGTAGCTCCTTCCACCTTCATATATTTGTTGAACATGATAGGCGGATGTAGTATTTCTGCAGTGCATTAACATTATTCCTTACTCAATCAATACCTACATTTGATGGTAAATATTGTAAAAACCGATACCTCTTATTACAATAGGATCATTAATTAACTCATACTGTTCGGAAAATCTTTATATGATTGAACTAATCATAATTAATTATCCTATTGTAATCCTTGATAGATAAGTTTTTTTTTTTTTTTAAGAACAAACTTCGCAGTTCCCTGATGACCACTTTATAAAAATTCACCAACTGCCTCAACTTTGATGAAAAAAAGGCTGGTAGGTATAAATGAAAAAAAAGGAATGTCCACTTTAAATGTGACAACCATCTTTTTCCCCATGGATATTTCTCTACCCTATGAATGATGTTTTGGTGTGCATGGGGGTCGTGGTTAGATTGGTAAATAATTATGTGACAGCGATTAATCATGACCGTACCAAAAGCATATTTTTACTAAAAGGATGATTAATGATGCCTTAGAATAAAGAATACATGAAATTAAAAGCACGATGATGACGATTATATTCTACCATTGATAGGGTGTGTAAAACCGGTTAATCAGAATTTTGATTAAATTTTTTGGTTCAAGAAAATTCCGAATCGTAATTGAACTAAAAATTTCGGTTAACTGAAAATTTTGTTTCGTCCAAAACCTGAACCGTAATCGAACTGAAAAAGTCGTTTAACCGGTTTTTCAGTTCGGTTACCAGTTGACCGTTCACAAAAAAATTAAAAAGTATACTTTCTTACCTACATTTTCATTTTTTATGTTAAATTTTTTTTTATAAAAACTAAATTTTGGTTACCAGTCATAAATAAAAAAAAAAGTGCATTTTCTTACCTAAATTTTTTATGCATAAATATTTTGGAAAAAAATAATTTCGGTTCGGTTGACCGAATTTTCAAATCATCCGAATCGTAACCAAACCGAAAACCTAAATCTTTTTTCGATTCGGTTAACCGAACCGATTTTTTTGCACACCGCTAACTATTGGTGACATGATATATATATTTTTGGGCCTCTTATATGGTTCCTAGCTAGAATATTGGAAGCATATGCGAAAGTGGTCAATTAAAAAATAATTGAAGGCTCAAGTATAGGGAGAATAAGTTACAATAAATGTACTTTTCATCTTCTAGCTAGGTACAATGGTAACACCCACCCAAAAAAAAAAAAAAGAATTAGGAAAAAAGGAAAAAGGGTTGGGATCCCATGCTCATTTTCTTTACCAACGATTTTTTTTGACAATAGGGTACATAATTCATAGTGTCGTTGTGTGTGTGTCCCCAGCCTCCTTTGGGGAACAATTTGTGAGATAGATTTTGCTATTACAAAATTTATATTTCATAGAGAAATATCTTATATATTTTGTAAATATTAATGGAAATTTATAAATATCACAAACCGATCGTTTAGAATTAATATGAGTTTTGCATTATGTTGTTGACACTTATTTTGTAATTCATATGAGGGAAATATTATAGTTACAAAATTATTTTTCTAAAAAAGGAAGGTGAACATTTCGCAACCAGACTATCAAATATTAGGTTTTTTCTTTTACAAAATATCAAATTTTTTGGTAATAGGTGATTCACAACCAAAATTTTACATTTCCAAAATTCTTATTGTATTAGATCTAGTAAATTACACCCAAAAAAATCATCAATAAAACAAAACAAAACTGTTTCTCTTTTTAACATTCCTTACTTGAAAATTGACGAGTATATAATACTCGATAGTATTTGACCCACTAGGGCACTAAGGTCCTACTCTTTTCATTGGTCTTTTTGGATTTACCAACGTTAATCTACTTCAACCCATCTGAAAAAAATAACCAACTTCAACCTACCTCAACTCACTTCAACCAACTTCAACCCACCCCTTCATAATTACATTCTCATTATTTTAACCCACTTCAACCCACTACAAAAAAAAAAAAAACCAACTTCAACCCACCTAAAAAAAAAAACCAACTTTAACCCACCTCAACTCACTTCACCCTTTTACTTACCCCAATTTATACACAAAAAGAACAGGCCCTAAGTATAATAATATTCCTCACTCAATGGTGTTGTTCACAAGATCCCAACGTGTATGGTTAAGGGCCTATTCTTTTTGTGGGTGAATTGGGGTAGGTAAAATGGTGAAGTGAGTTAAGGTTGGTTGAGATGGGTTGAAGTTGGTATTTTTTATTTTGGTTGAAGTTGGTTGAAATGGGTCGAAGTTGGTATATTTTTTTTGTAGTGAGCTGAAGTGGGTTAAAATAATGAGAATGTAATTATGAAGGGGTGGGTTGAAGTGGGTTGAGGTGGGTTAAAGTGGGTTGAGGTTAGTATTTTTTTTTCCAGGTGGGTTGAAGTAGGTTGAAGTGAGTTGGTAAATCCAAAAGGATCTACGAAAAAAACTGGGTCTAAGTAGTCAGAAAGTGCTCATTGGGGTTCCTTTTTTTGGGTGCTCAATTTTGGTCCTTTAAATTGTTCGATGTACCCTTCCCTCCTTGTCTCTTCTCTTTCTTCAAGTAAATTGTTTTATGTGGTGCATGTTGGTGAAACAGTTGATCATTGATCAAGACACAATTTTACAAAGACAAAACAAAACATCCAAACATCAGGTAAGCACACCATGATTGAGAGAACAACACCTGTGTGCTTAATGACAAGAATTATCCCCTGTTCCACTCCAAAAAAAAAAAAGAATAATTTGAACTAATTAATTGTAAACTGATTTGATGCATGGGCACATGGTTGCATTTTCTCGTTACTCTGTTAATGGGATAATTATACATGTTCTCTTGGATTTATTTTTTAAAGAATAAGTTTAGATACGTTCAATTCAAAATAATAAGTTCAGCATAAGTTTAGTAAATAAGTTCAGAATAAAAGGTTCAGTAAATAAATTCAGAATAAGTTCAGCAAATAAGTTCATAAATTTGTTCTTTATAAGTCCATGATAAATTCAAAATAAGTTCAGCAAATAATTTCAGATAAGTTTAGTTCATAATAAGTTTAGACAAAATAAGTCGAAGAGAACAGAGTTTTAATCATCTTAAAACTGGCACAATTTTATTGGACATCTCCGAAGAGGCAAGCACCCTATTATTGTTAGAGATGGAAGTTAAACTTGCAAGGGTTCATAAAAAAAAAGGTGTAAGATTTATATTAATAACTTTTCATCTTTTTAAACTTGTGATGGAACATTACATTAATATATTGGGTTAAATTGAAACATTCATAAAATTATGACTCGTCACTTGATACATAATTAACCCAAAACAATCCAACTGTATCTATATCTACTATATCAAGAAGCTAAAAATAATCCAATTTAAAAAATATTGTTAAACCAATTAATAAGTTGGAAATATATACTAGTCATCCTTATCCTGAATTTGATCATAATTCATGGTCATTAATGACGATGTCATCCATTTTATTTATTTATTTATTTAAAAAAAATCATCATATTATCCAACTTCCATTATTGTATGGATGAAGTTGGCAATCTGACCAATAAAACCCACAAATTAAACCGAGCTCTTTGAGACTGTGAGCACGAACAGGTTGAAACTCTGAGCAAGTAAACTAATTAGAGCGTTATATATATCAATAGCTTAAGAGTCTACTCAAAACTAAAAAAGGAGTAATCCCAAGTGTTAACACTAATTGCCTGATTATATTTTCTTCTGTTAAAATTGTTTTTATTTCAGTCTAGCTCTCCCATCACACATTTCTTAATTACATTAAATTCGAGATTTTATTTAAAGGAACTAAGGGTTAATGCTGGTTTCTACCTATGTTGGTACTAAATTATTAAACAAATATGTATCTATTAATACATTAAACTACAACAACTAAATCAACCGTTCAAATGACCATCAACTGATCATAGAACAATTAATTGTCCAATTTTGTCCAGTAAACAATTAAACATGTTACATAATCAAGTAGGGAGCGTGCATTCTACTTGATAACTTTGAGGCCTCCAGAGATTCAATTTCTTTAGTACTTTTTTTTCCCCGATTATTTCCAAGTCAAAGGGCTACATTGGGTACAAGTAAGAATAAGAAAACTACAAACAAAAACACAATAATCTAACAACTATTACAAGACTCTACCATAGAAATTGAGCTTTTTGTCTTTATATATGACCAAGCTACTACCAAACTCTTCTTCCAATATTCATTCTTCAGTCTTCTTCTTCTTCTCTACCAAATTAGTCCCTTTATTTGCTGACCAATGTGTCACACAAATGAGTACCCGCCACCTGTTCGACAAAAATCATCAAAAAATGTCTCAAACTTGCTTTGGTTCCCCCAAATGAATTCATGTTTCGGATGGAATTAAATCCATCACAAAGTTTGGTCTCGATCATCATCTAGCCTCTCTACCTCTTAATTATTCCTATCCTTTTAAGTGAATGAGTCAGGTACAAACACCAACTCGATCAATGCCAATACGTAACAATTAGATTACATAATTCTGACTCTTGATAATTAGTTCAGATAATTGTACATAAAAATACATTATTACTTAATTAGTTAAAATAAATAGTAAAAATCTCACCTCCAAAAAAAAGATGCTCCATGCATTACATTTGGGCGGCCACACCGACCAGAGACGAAGAATGCTTGCATTTTGCATGCAAATGTGAACTCTTTTTTCAAAAAAGATTTGTTTTTTAGTACTTTTTTTGAAAGTTCATGATGCGATAATGGATCCTGTCTGCTTTGAATATTAGTGCGTTTGCACGTTCAATTAAATTGCTGGTTGCTTTTTTTTTTTGGTTTTTTGATGGAGCTGTAAAGACATTAAATAACCAAATATATTCTTATTTTGAAGCTTATGCAAATCTAATCGTTATCGTTTTTTATCCTCAGTTCTGAGTTCCGACCATCCCCCCAAAAGGAAAAACGTCTGTCTTGTAGTAATTATTCACATGAATAAAAAAAAACCTTTTTATTAAAAAAGTTGTTAATCATAATTTTTTTTGGCCATTATTATTATGTGGTAGGCGTATGTGCACTTCATAAATTGGTCTCCTATTTTAAGAAATTGGTAATGTAATGTAAGTTTAACACGCCAGATTCAGTTAAAAGGATTTTACACTATTATTCATATTATCAATAGGTGTACCTTTTTTTTGGGAATCCTAATCTGAAAAACTCCGTAGTTAAGTTTGGTTGTTGTGGAGTAATTTAGAATGGGCAACCTCTGTAACACCCAGGATGTTATTCTTTTCGTTAAGCCGATTGCGCTATTTTATATTGTTATAAAATCGTATGTGGTTATTTCAATAAATTGAAATAATATCGATGTAGCCTGCTTGAGTGCTGATTTTATTGAAAAGAATATTATTATTATTATTATTATTATTATTATTATTATTATTATTATTATTGGTTTTATTGTTATTAACGACGGTTATTGGGTACCACATTGAGCAGATTTCCGAATACGATTAAAATGTCGAACATTGGGAATAATCCTGCAATTTATTGAATAGAACCTTAGTATAATCAAAAGGCGAATAAACCGGCCGATGATTATATTAATGGTTATGGTTCAATAATGGAGGTCGGGAATTGGATTTACAGTATAGCCGGTTGAAGTTTTTACCAGTGGCTAAATAAAGCCAAAAAAAAAAGGCAAAAGGGGCCAAAGCCCCTTATTTCATTTTTGGGGAGAAGAATCACGAGGGGGGTTTCCTCGACCCCCAGCCCCGTGAGCCAGCACGCACCGAGAGAGAGAGAGGGGAAGGGGATGTGGGGGCCGTCGACGGACGCTTGGCCGTCCCACACCCCGGTCGCCCCCTAAACCGGAGCCACATAGAGAAGCAGACGACGTGAAAGGGAGAAAGAGGTCGAAGGGGGGGGGAGGTCGCCCTGTGTCTCGGCGACTCCTCTAGGGTCGCTGGCGGCGAAGGTTTGGTAGGAAGGCGTGGCTCGCGGATGAGGAGGAAAGGAATGAGCCGAGCCCACACTGAGCCAAACCAAATTAAGCCCTAAAACGGGTCATTTAGCTTGGATTCAAGGTGGATTTCCTCTTCCTCCTATTCATTGTTAATTTCGATGAAAGTTTATTGATTATAGTTCGTTCAGGTTGAACTTGAACTGATTATTGGTAATTTGAGAAAATTGTAGCGTAAACTAAATGATGCCTAATATATATGTATATATCTTGATCGTACTGAACAAAAGTTTATTGAATATATCTAGTTTATCGATTATATGAAGTTTATTTGATTATATACAGTTTATCGATTATATGAAATTTATCGATTATATATAGTTTGTCGATTATATAATTTATCGATTATATGAAGTTTATTCGATTATATGAAATTTATCGATTATATGAGGTTTATTCGATTATATATAGTTTATCGATCATGTGAAATTTATCGATTATATGAGGTTTATTTGATTATATATAGTTTATCGATTATATGAAATTTATTGTTGTTTATAGTGATTGCATGGAAATGATATAGTTATGGATGCCAATTGTGAATTAAGAATCAACCAATAAGGCTAGTTAAGCCTTTATACGATTAACAGTTTAGGGCATCGATATTACCGCTAACGTTGCCTCCAAATTTATGCTTATATATGTTTGTGTGTGTGTGTGTGTGAAAGAAATGTTTGAAATTAATTGCAATCGTGTGTATTGCGGTATGATGTTGAGAATCGGTTGGTAATATGATTTTATGATGTAATTATATGGGCTATGTGAACCTTTTTTTTCCCTGAATTGATGAATGAGTGAGATGACATTGATTTTAAGTTTTAGAGATCCTTGAAAGTCGTAAATGCTTATTCGCACGATTTCAAAGCATTTCTAAATGTTTCTCGGTTGCCTATTTTAATTGACAAGTTATTGGTAATGAAGTAATCCTAAATCATCGGATTGATCAACCGTATGAGTCGGGTGACCAGTCGATAGGTATAGGGATCCTTTTTAAAAAGGAATCAAGTAATGAACGTGGGTTGCATCGCATCAATTGGATTTTTCTCGCTTAACCAACCCAGTACCCTCCTTGAAGCTTACACGTAACTTCAACCTCAATGTTTCAAAGTTCAACGTTCATAGCTCTGCCAGTAGGGAGAGAATTCAAAGTTTAATGTTCATAACTCTGCCAGTAGGCAGAGGATTTAAAGTTCAAAGCTTCATAGTTCTGCCAGTAGGCAGAAGATTCAAAGTTCATAGTTCTGCCAATAGGCAAAAGTTCCAAAGTTCAATGTTTATAGCCCTGCCACTAGTCAACTGATTCAAAGTTCAACGTTTCATAGTTATAGTTCTATCAAATGTTTTATAGTTCTGTAGTTCTATCAATAGGTAGAGGATCAAAGTCCATATATCCTATAGTTCTGTCAACAGGCAGTAGAGTCAAAACCATGCGTTGCAAAGCCCCGTCAACCGGTAGAGAAACAAGGTCAAAGGAGACTCCCAGTTCATATGATGATTTATAAAATATTATAATTTAATAAACAAGCATGTAGAATTCAGGGGGTCATATCGCTACATCATTAATTACTAATCACATGACATAGTACATGTTTCTCTGTATGGTTATTGTTCCATGTTTTAGTGAGGAGATTTACTCCTACATATGACCTGTTACTGTATGGTGTAGTGAAAACATCAGTTTAGTGGTTGCATTGCATTGGACATGATGATTGTTTTAGTATATTGCTAAGTTCATATAGCCTATTACTTGACAGCATCCTCATTATGTACGACATAAATTATATGAACCGGAATAAGCCTTAATGATATACTGACCGTTATGTATAAAGTTTTAGTGCTCGATGGGTAACATATAAGCCTTTAGTAAGGGAAATTCCAGCAAGTGGTGTTTAGGGGTGGAAGCCTTTATTTTCATTGGGTTCATGAGTTCATATGAACTTCGTATGGTAAGTTTGTTGAGCATAGCTATTCTCAAATTTAAGCTGTTGGTGCAAATGCCATTTCTCTTGCAATGTGGTTGGAATATAGAGAATTGCGTTCATCAGAGGGAAGGATTTACGAATAGTTATTGTAAGTTATTATTGCATTGAAGGTATTGTTTTAGGAGAGGGGGTTATCCACTGAGCGATAATTGCTCATTCCCATGTATTATTATTCCCCTCCTAGGTTTCTGAAATAGCAGGTAAAAGTCGGTCCAAGTACGCCGAAATGGAGTCATCGCTGTTCTAGGAGTAAAGCAATATGCTTGTATGTGAGTTGCAAGATGTATTATGATGTAATGGTTCGTAATTTAAGTCATTGTGTGCCTATTTTGCATAGCATCTAGAGTCATGTTGTATGGCCACGTGAGTCAACCATCTAAGTTGCCAATTATGTCTTAGCTAAGGCTGTTTAGAGTTGGGATGTAAACCTCAATACTCCGGACGTGTGGTCCGCGGAGTTGTATTTTGCATTGTTCATTTGTTTTAGCATTGAACTGCATTGGTGGTTGTGCTCTGGGCGGGTAATCCGTAGAGCTGTGAATTTCGGCGGGCAGCCGTTGAGTTAGCTAGTTCTTTATTGCTGTGTTTCCATGCAGGGAATTTAATGTAAGACTTTAAGCTTGGGATATAGTAAGTTTTCAGGGGAAACTCTGTCCGTTTCGTCCAATGATTTAAAGAAAAATGTTAACACTCCTAGCCCTAGGGTTGGAGGCGTTACAACCTCTTGGGATGTTTTTCCAAGTAACGTGTGATTAAGGACAAAGTACATTGGAAAGATTCGAAAGAGAGCCTTAGAGTAACGGTAAAAGTTTACGGTAGGGGTGTTCATCGGTCCAGGACCAGACCGGACGGGCTTGGACCGGCCTGGACAGAAGACCAAAACAAGACCTAGGTGGGGACCGGGGACCGGACCGTTCTAGATTCAGTCTGGACCGGACCGGACCGGCTAGAACCCGGACCGGATCTAGTAAGCATTAACCCAACTTGCAAGTACCATGAACGAAGCATCAAACCCAAAGGCCAAATCCAAATCGCAGGAACGAAGCATCAAACCCAAATCCAAAATCAAATCAATTTGTTTTTAAAAAATCAACCCCCAAATCAACTTTCACAGAAATTACCCCCAAATTTCTCACAATTACAAACCCTAATTTGTGTGACAAGGTCAGAGACTCAGAGAAGATCGCGAACAACAGAAGATTACCACTGTCAAGCTCAAGCATACAGAAGATCGAGAAGAGGAAGGCCGAAAACACTTACCTGGTTGCCGGAAAACGACCAACTTGCCGAAGAGGACGGATCGTAGGCGAAGCCGAAAAGGAGATGTTGCCGACTGCAAAGAAAAGAGCGTCGCCGCCGAGAGGAGAGGAAAGGAGAGAAGAGAGCAGATCGGAGACGGAGAGGATAAGACTGAGGAGTCGAGAGCGAGAGCGCGGAGGAGAGGGATTTTGAGGGGGCAGAGGTAGAGAGCGAGAGCAAGGCACAGAAGAAGGCTGCAGCGGTCCAGTAGAGTGGAGATCGAAAACACAAAAAAAAAGGGCCCAACTCTTCGATCCGGTCCAACTGCCGGTCCACCCGGTCCAAACCCGGACCGGACTGAAGACCGAAAACAGAAAACAAGAGGATCGAGGACCAAACCGAAAAGCCTCGGTCCGGTCCGGTCCAGGCCAGTCCGGTCCGGTCTTTGGGTCGGTCCGGTCCTGGACCAATTAATGAACAACCCTAGTTTACGGGTTCAAGCCTTGGAATCAGCCACTGACAAAGTCAGATTGGGCTGCCTATAATTCATCCCTTGGGGTGGGGTCCTTCCCCGGACCTTGCATGAACGTGAGATGCTTGTGCACCAGGCTGTTTTTTTTTTTTCTTTTACATTGGCAAGATTTTTGGTTATTTGTAAGACCAATAGATGATCCTTAAAGCCATTCTTGCTAATTATCCACAACCCGAGAAGGGATTAGAACGTTGCATTTACTACCTTGAGTTTTTAAGAAACTGATCATTAACTTGACAAAACCTCCAAAAATAACATTGAGCTGCCAACGGATTTTTTTTTTAAATTTTTGTAAAATCATTATTAACAATGAAGGTCTAACATCAACCAGTGCTATATTCTTATTTCATAGAACTGCATCTATTTATTTTTATATACATCTGTTCTAATCATAGCATCATATATTAATGTACATGCAAAGTATCTCTAATTATGTATGATACACAAAAATCTTTATATGATTGAACTAATTGATAATTAATTATCCTATGATAATGCTTGATAGATAAGTTTTTTTTTTTAAAAAAAAAAAACTTCACAATTCCCTAATGAACACTCTACTAAAAATTCACCAACTGCCCCAACTTTGATGGAAAAAAGGCTGGTAGGTATAAATGAAAAGAAAGGAATGTCCACTTTAAATGTGACAGCCATCTTTTTCCCCCATGGATATTTCTGTATCCTATGAATGATGTTTTACTGTGCGCATGGGGGTTATATTATGGTTAGATTAGTAAATAATTATTTGACAGTAATTATTCATGACCGTACCAAAAGCATGTTTTTACTAAAAGGATGATTCATGATGCCTTAGAATAAAGAATAAATGAAATTGAAAGCATGATGATGCTGATTATATTCTACCGTTGATGACACGATATATATTTTTTTGAGCCTCTTATATGGTTCCTAGGCTAGAATATTGGAAGCATATGGGAAAGTGGTCAATTAAAAAATAATTAAAGGCTCGAGAATAGGGAGAATCACTTTGACCAAAAGAAAAGGATGGTACCCCCATAGACTTTACCTTTTACAATAAATATACTTTTGATCTTCTACCTAGGTACAATATAATGGTACCACCCACCCAAAAAAAAAAAAAATTAGGAAAAAAGGAAAAAGAAAAAGGAAAAGGAGTTGGGATCCCATGCTCATTTTCTTTACCAACAAAATTTTTTGGTAATAGGGTACATAATTCATAGTGTTGTGTGTGTGTGGCCCCCCCCCCCCCCCCACCTCTTTTGGGGAATAATTTGTGAGATAGATTTTGCTATTACAAAATATTTTATAAATGTTAATGATATATAATTTATAAATATCACACACCGGTCGTTTAGAACTAATGTGACTTTTGTATTACGTTGTTGACACGTATTTTGTAATTTATATGAGGAAAATATTACTGTTACAATATTATTTTTTTAAAAAAGGGAGGTGAACATTTTGCAACCAGACAATCAAATATTAGGCCCTTTTTTTTTTCAAATGATATTAGACCTTTTCTTATGAGAGTAGAGCATGTCAAATGGGATTCTATAACTAACTCACATCTAAACCTCTTGTCATGATAAAGCTGAAAATTTGGCACATGTTATTCACTAAACTAGATATTTTTAGTTTACTTAATTATCTTCAAAATAAAGAATAAATTTTGATTCTTATGTCAACATCTTTACCTAAAATCAATAAATTCTGATAAACAACGAATTTGAAAGGGAAAAAAAAATTATAATCTTAAATATTGCTTTGTTTTCCCTCTTATTCTCTGTATCATCTGCTGTAGTACATGTAAGCATCTAAATTAATTGCTAATCTTTGTCATTTATTATTATGTTTAATTAAAAGATAATCATAATTAATAATTGACAGGTTAACCATTAATGAATACAGTCACAAGTACGAATTCTCAATATTCTTGCTAATCAAGGCTAAATCTTATCATTAATATCTATATACATTTGCAACCGAAATTAAATACAATAGAAAAGACCACAGTTGAATATATGTTCAAAATAAATTTGTGATGCCTACCTCATAAAAAAAAAAATTAAAACCTTTTTAATTTGCATTTAGAGACATACAAATGCAAGAAGATTTGAAAATTGCTTAGATTTGCTTAATATTAAATGTTTTCATGCTAAAGGGCCATATCGTGTCGTCTTCGGGTTGAATCGGTTTTGTTCGGATTGACTTTGAGTTTCTCTCAGTAACTTCTGGTTGATTCATATCTTGTCGGGTCAGACTTTTTCAACTTTAATGGAAATCCCTTTATATTCCTTTATTACTCAATGAACGAATTAAATGAGAGAAGATTTGAGGGGCATGCATCTCAATATTCTATATCATATCGATACGTATTTGAAAATGCATCGGAGATGATCTTGGCCTCTTTAATGCAATTTCATTGAATAAGTAAAACTACCTAAAAATAATTATCGAAGAGGGGAGGAAGAGGTGTTGGAGGACTTTACTCATCCAAATAGTATTATTAGGATGATAGATAGCGTTGTCATAGGGTAAAAAATAAGGTGAAAAAATGTTGTACATGCTTTTAAAAATTATTAATATTAGAGATTTAGGTTCCACTTTACTTATATTGATCTTTACGCATTTCTCTAACGGGCCCAAAAAAATTGTAGGCTAGGACAAGTTGAGGTCAGATTATGAGGTCACTATGTCGAGCTTTCTTGACCCTATAACTAATCGACCATCATGGAGGTCGGCATGTCCTGATATTCCTAAACCCTGATATGCCCAAGTTATCGGATTGTAGGAGTCCTCAAACCCTCTAATAAATGAAGTTTGAACAACTCACCCACAGAATTTCCAAAACTTGAAAGTTTTTAATAATTATCATAGCATTTACGCAATGGATTTCTATAGTAACAAAACCCTTAACAAAGTCAAATCTATAATTCTTCAAAATTAAAATACGGGAGAGAAGGAGAAGAGGGTGAGGATTTGGGGTCGGCTTAGATGGTCAATGTAGGTCAATGAGGCTCAATAGTCCTGGTTCAAGGGTTGAAATCTTTGCCTAATTGATACTTTCATCACATTTGGGTACCCCTAATTTGAAGGTTGGAGTTTTTTTTTTTTTTTAAAAAAAGTGTTTAAGCCCTCATTTTTTAAACCAAGTCGAGTCCTCTGCCCTCAACCAACTAATTAGGTCTAATTGCATCATTTATATATCTAATTAATTTTAATAGTTAAATTTATACATGTTTGTTTTTCGAGAATTTTGAACAAATAATATCTGTAACCTATATGTATAGTGAGTATTAGAGTAGGTCAAGTTTTCATAAGATCAAATATTTAGAAGTACGCTACTTTATCTATGTAAAATTATTTTTCCCCCTATTTCAACAATGCAACTATTATTTTGTTTTCTGATTAGTATATTTTTCTTTAAAAAAAAAATTTTTATATAAAAAATTTACACCATATGTAATTTTTATCTTACAAATGCTAGAATGAGTGGATACCTAAAAATGCTTCCCTCCCTCAATCCAAACTTCTCATTAATCCAAGCTTTATAACCGTTGATTAAAATCTTAGGCAATCTCAGCCTCTAGATTTATCTTGATAATCGCCAGTCTCTCCCTTTTTACTTGGTACATAAGGTTTCAGGTTCGATTCCCTCCTCCCTCATTGTATTGTACTCGTTACTGGATTCTCTCACTTTTTATTGGGTACATTAGGTCTCAGGTTCGATTTTTCCTTTCCTCATTGTATTGTATTCTTTACTAGACATATTAGGTCTCAAGTTCAATTCGCCCCTCCCATTATATTTTATTGCCCTTTGTGGCTCCTACGGACCAAAACGTTTTTGATTTCCATCATTATTATTAATATTTTGTATTTTTCAATACAAATATAAATTTGAGCATGTATTATTAGATATAATAAAATAATAAATACAATTTTCATGATTTTTTTCATTATTACTATTGTTGTTGTCGTCGTCGTTGTCGATATCGTCATAAAATAATAATAGCAATTTTCATTATTACTATGATTTTTTTCATTATGCACAAAGTGTTTGTCTACTTAACTTTTTCGTTGAGTTTTTTCATTATCTCCTCTAAATTATAATATTAATCATCTACCATAACTTTTCGTTTATTATTTTGATAACATATTTACAAAATATTTATTTGAACATACCCCGTGTAATGCACGGTCCAGATTAGTAATGTAAATATAGATGGCACGGGAGAAGAAAATATTATTTTTGCTTTGCCCATCCAAGAGAAAGAGAGAGAGAAAATTGATCAAGATTCTCTCTCCTCAGTCCTTCCCACGATTAAAAAAACAAACTCAAGCCATATTCTTCTCCCACACCCCACAGCCCAGTACATGGGTGAACGCATGTTGTGTTATTAGCGTATGCAACAAAAGAGAGAGAAAAAGAGAAAGAAAGAAGGAAAGAGAGAGAAAACAAAGCTCCAAAAAAGGGAAGAACCCTCTTCATCTTAGGCATTTTCTGGGTAATTCCCTTATTCAGCTTTCTTAATCTGTCCACAACTTTTGATTTCATCCCATCTCATCCTTTTGACACAAGCAAAGCAAGACAGAGATCCGGATGAAATTGGTGAGGAAGAGCAACCAGAGGAGCGACAGAAATCTCGGTCTGGAGGTCGCCGGCGACGGAGATACCGGTGAGAATGCCGGCGAGAATTGCGCCGGAAGGACGGTGGTGGTCGGCGTCAGGTTGGACCAGCAGAGCAGAGAGCTTCTCACTTGGGCTCTTGTCAAGGTCGCTCAGCCCGGAGATCGTGTCGTCGCTCTCCACGTTCTCCACTCCTCCACTGGTCTCTCTCTCTCCCCCCCCCCCTAATTTTTTTGTGGGGTTTCTCGACATTGTGATTTCTGGTTCTGGGCAATGGAAATCTTAGTTTTCGTAATTTCGTTTTGATTGATTTGTTTGAGGATTGGATTTGTTGTTTGTTGCAGAAGAACAATCGACGCTTCTCTCACTCGTGAAAACATTTGATTCTGTGCTTGCTGTTTACGAAGGCTTCTGCCACTTGAAGCAGGTTCGCCCTCCTTCCTTCTGTAATTAATTACGTAATGAACAAATGATGGGTCACCTCATCTGGGTAAAAAAAAGTCAGTGCATAGTAGCTGATTACATGACGACGGAATTAATTATGTGGGTTATTTCGGAACTTTAAATTTTCTGGAGAAACAGTGAGATGGAGTGTGAAACGGTGCGAAATTGTTAATTTCTTGAATTTATTCGCATACCCAATTAATTACGCGGTCAAATCATGTTCTTGTCACTATATGTTGATTTTTCTCTTAGTTTGGTTGACAAAAAGTTGCTCGTAATTATTTCAACATCGGTTATTATCAGTTATGTTGAATTTTAAATCATGATTTGGGTCAGTATAATTGGCCCTTTTGATAGAAGAGGGGAGAGAATAATAGTTATGCCATAATTTGACCCCCTGAAATTTTGTGAGGTAATCTTGAAGTGCACTTTTGGATGTAGAATTCTTGGTACATTGAGGAGTTTCTGGCAGAGTGATTGCGTGGGGGTGTCAGTTTCCCTTTACTTGAATCTTTACACCTTGGGAATTAAGATAAAAATGCCTTGTTTCTGTGTATATGGAACTGGATTTTGATTAAAGTTATGACCAAATTACACAGGTTGATCTAAAGCTAAAGGTGTGTAGAGGGTCATCTTTGAGGAGGATTTTGGTTCGAGAAGCCAACGCATATGACAGTGCAACATTGATCTTAGGAACTTGTAAGGCCCACCACACCATTAGATCTCCCATCTCGGTCGCCAAGTATTGTGCCAAGAAACTGTCCAGTGAGTTCTCAGTTTTTGCTGTTGATAATGGCAAAATTGTCTTCCATAGAGAAGCTAATCCTTCTGCTACTGGTAATTGTTCTTCGATCTGGATAATTAGCTGCTGTTCTCCGGGAATTAGAATGGTCAGTAGCTCAGAGGTTTGGCTGATTTTGGTATGTTAAGGTGCAGGAAATTGTAAGAGGAGTTGCGATCTGATTTCTGGTGCTGAGGGTGACAATATCGGTGTCCTAGATGATGGGAGATCGTCCCTCAAAACCCGCGAGTCTAATCAGGAAATTTGTGATGGTTTTGAAAAACCCAGTTCTGGGCATAGAAGGAGTACCTTGATAAAGAGATATCTTGGTTGCGCACCTGTCTCGTCTTGGGCAGATTATCCTTGTCACAAGATGGTAGAAGAGTCCCATGCCAATAGTCGGGAGGAGGATTCATTGGCTTTAGTGCCATATCAGGCACGGGAGTCCTTTTCAGAGGCAGAGTCAATCACAGATCAAGAACCACGTGAGATGAGATCCGGGTGGCAATTGCTTCGTCGGGTGCTTTTACACAAGCATTCAGATCCAAGTATGGCTCCAAGCCGGAAAGTATCAGTAGTTCGCAGGGTATTGAAATTGCCTGCCCGGCATTCTTCAATGGCAGTTCATCCTGACGGGAAAAGAGGTAGCAATGCCGTAACAGATGATCAATTGACTGAACTCAGTGGAGACCATGGTGCGATTGTTCCAGTTGGTGACAGAGTGGCCTCTGTCCCTTCCTCCCCTGTTTGGTCAACATGCTTGCCGAAAGAATTGGAAGGCCTTCATGAGAAATATTCATCCACCTGCAGACTGTTTACATACCAGGAGCTCTCATCTGCTACATCTAATTTTATGCCTGGTTTGTTTTCTTTTTCCTTGTCGTGGAATGACTTCTTTATGATTAAATGATTGGAAATGATTAAAAGAGTTGGGTAGTTTATTTTTTTTTACACTTCTGGTTCTTCTTCACAGAGAAAATGATTGGAAAAGGTGGCAGTAGCCAGGTCTACCAAGGATGTCTTCCAGATGGGAAGGAGCTGGCAGTGAAAATCTTGAAGCTGTCAGAGGATGTGTTACAAGAGTTCATTGCAGAAATTGAGATCATTACAGCAATCAGTCACAAAAACATAATTTCCCTCTTTGGATACTGTTTTGAGGACGAGAATCTAGTACTAGTCTATGACTTTCAACCCGGAGGCAGCTTAGAGGAAAACCTTCATGGTATGCTGGCCCGTTTTGTATTATTTCTGTATTTATGTTGATCTAGTTGACGGGTGTTCTTACTTGCTAACTCATCTGTTGTCCATCAGGTAATAGAAAAGATGTGAAAGCATTTGGCTGGAATGAGAGGCTCAAGGTGGCGGTGGGTGTGGCAGAGGCATTGGATTATCTACACAACAGAGAGCCTCAGTCTGTGATTCATCGGGATGTTAAATCTTCAAATATTCTTCTTTCTGATGAATTTGAGCCTCAGGTGCCCGCAAAAAGCTAACTCTGTTTGTTTATCTCTGTGTTGGATCCTGCATTTTCTCTTTGCAACTGCTAACACTGAATTTGCTTTGGTGCTCCAGCTAGCAGATTTCGGACTTGCGACATGGGCATCAAGTGCATCATCTCACTTGGTTTTCTCAGATGTTGCGGGAACTTTTGGGTATGTAGCTTCTTTTTTCCCCACCCTGGTGCTCCTCTACCCAAAAAGGGAGAAAGCCAACCTTGTCTTGGTTGTCAAATTTGCATCTGTAGAATATTCCTAAGAACAATCTCTCGGCAGGTACCTGGCCCCAGAGTACTTCATGCATGGAAAGGTGACTGACAAGATGGATGTCTATGCATTTGGTGTTGTCCTTCTTGAGCTTCTTTCCGGGAGAAAACCAATCGACAATGCGAATCCAAAGGGAAAAGAGAGCCTGGTGATTTGGGTATGTCTTTACCAATACTGCTTGATGACTTTCTGCATCTTCGTATTGTTTGTGCACTTCTAGTTAGCACTCAAAAATCTTTTTTCATCCAGGCAAACTCAGTATTAAAAGATGGGAAGACGTCTCAGTTGCTAGATCCTGACATCAGCGGTGACTGCAACGATGAGCAATTTGAAAGAATGGTCTTAGCTGCAACCCTTTGCATAAGACGTGATCCACGAACTCGACCTAGAATGGGCAATGTGAGTCATGAATTGTCTCTCTTTCAGTTCCCACTTCTTCCTTTCTGTCATGATGTTGCCCTTTTATATGCTTGCAAAAGCTAAACATTGTGTTATGATACCTAGATCCTGAAGTTGCTTCAAGGGGATGTCGAAGTAACCAACTGGGCTAAACAGCAAGTAAATAGTTACCCTGTAGATTTTGATGCCTTGGATGGTGAGACCTCCCCTGTTGATATTCAATCCCACCTAAACGTGGCATTACTCGATATAGTAGAAGACGATTCGGTCTCTGTTTGTAGTACCGAGCAAAATATCTCCTTGGAAGATTACCTGAGAGGGAGATGGAGCCGCTCCTCAAGTTTTGATTAGCCATAAATTTATATGTGAACTGTCTTGCAGGACAAGAGCAAATGTTTTTCCTTTTTGTTTATGGTGGTGATATTTTTCCGTTTTGTATAGCTTTTGAGTTTTGAGGGATTTGATAAGGTGCAAGATCAGGGACGAGAGGAAGTGTACGCAAGCGTTTGGCCTCCTCCTGGTCTAATTGTCCATGCTGAGTTTATATTTAGTCGTTCAAAGTTGAGTTAAACATCTCCTCCCCCCCCTCCTCCCCCTTCCCCTTCCTCCCGGGAATAAACCAATCAGGAAAAGAAAACTTCGTTGGTGTGTTGTACTGGCACAATAATAATTCTTAGTGTCTGTCTCAATTTTGTAGGATTTGAGAAGACTTAGATGAAGGATTGAAGGCAGGGGCACTCTTATTCCTGTGAGCAAAATTTAATAGCAACCAATGCTAGTAGATAGATTGATATATTGTGGCCCTGTTTGGTAATCAGCTGTTAGCTATTAGTTGTTTGGATTAGCTGTTTATATTAGCTGTTTGAATTAGCTGTTTTTAGAAAAAGTGTTTGGTAAAATTACTTGTTTTTAGAAAATATATTTGGTAAAATTTTATTGATGCATTTTCTCTAAAATACTTTTCAATTGAATAAGTTTTTATGCATTGATCATCTTATTTTGTTTTAAAAAAAATTAATATATGTCATATGTGCAAATTAGCTTCATCCTTGGAACTTTATTTTTTATTAATTTAAATAATTTGTGTTCATTACTTATTTTCTTTTGTTTTCAATGTTTACTTATATAATGCTTACATCTTATAACCTTTGTTATTTTTAGAGATGCTTACTTTTTTATGAATTGTAATTTATATGAACTTGCATCTATATTTTTGTTTATATTTTTGTCATGAATTAAAATATGTATGGATTTCAAATAATTTAATCTTCAACAACCCAAAAGAAAACTAGGAATAGGGTTTATTAATGACAATAGGGAGGGTGGAGATGAAGGTGGGGGGGTCGAGTAGAAGAAATTGGAGATAAAAATTGTCTAAGATTTAGACAAGGTAAAAAATTAGGAATAGAGTTTATTAATGACATGCACGTAATTTTGTTAAACTTTTGGACAATATTGTAATTTCTACAAATAATTATTCTCAAAAGGCTAATGGAAATAGCTGTTTGGCACAAAATAGCTTTTTCAAACAGTTGTTTATCAAATACTTCTTTAGCTATTTGACTTAAGGCAAAGCAGCTACAGTCTCCCCAAAAAGCCTTTTTCCTTCCAAATAGTTATGTTACCAAACACCTCCTTTACCTTAGGTTAAATGAGATTTAATTACAAAACTTGATAGCAACCATTGCCTTTGCCTTGAACATCCCTCTTAGCATAACCCATCCATTGATGAGGTAATCTTGGTGGTTTAAATAGGCAAGGCAAGGTGAGATGCCCATGATTATGAAATGACTGTTGTGGAGGTGGTGAAAGGTCGTATGAACGGACCACAAATCTAGCACCCATCTAGGACCCGACAAAAGGTTGTGGGTGTTCTTTTTGATATGCTTTGTTCTGATGAGATTCTCTTCCGAGTGCAGAGAGTCACATGACAAACCAAAAAATTGTACCATTCTGCAACAAATAGGGTTGGTGCCTATCAATAATAGTTAGGTATAAAATCCTTTTAGGTTGATATATGAAAGATTTTAGTTTATAGCATTTCCAGCAAGAGTTTGTGTAACTTTGACATGTCATGTCAGTAAAAGTTCCACAACACTAGAACTTGCATTCTTTCATTTTACTAACTAATGAAACTCATTTCAGGACAAATAAATTAAATATTTTTTATGGACCCACTTTATAATACACAACTTTTTTTTAACTACCTTAAAAACATGAAAACAAATTAAAAAATCAAAAAAGGACAAAAAAATTGAAATGGGAGGGGGAACGCTTTGGCATCCCCTCGCATTTCCCACGTGCGTAAGTGTGGCTGGAATTGTGTAACTCTAGATTGAATGACATGCAGGCCCCACCCCTTGCCTCGGGTGTCATACACTGCTACTGCTTTTAATAATTAGGTATAAAATCCTTTTAGCCATCAATCTCTCTTCTATTTCTAACCAATGGAATCAATGGCAAGTCTTTGTATCGTTATTTCACCTAAGAGGTGTTTGATTGTGTGAGTTATTTGAAGAAAAAGAAGTTTTTTTTTTTTGGGAGGATTTTAGCTGTTTTAACGGGTTAAAATAGTTGAATTGGTATTTAGTCAAAGAGTTGTTTGAACTTTTTGTGGAAAAGCTATTTCCATTAGCCTTTTGTGAAGAATTTTTTATGAAAATAACATAACTACCCGAGAATTTGAAAAATTACACTGCATTTCATTAGCCTTTTGTAGTAATATTTGATGTTGTATCTTATTTGAATTTAATCTAATCAAATATCAAACCATTTGAATATATAAATATAGATTCATAATAATAAAATATCTAGCAAATAACAAAATAATATTTTAAGATGTAAGCATCATATAAATATACACAAGTTAAACAGAAAATAAAATTAAAAAGAATATAAGTTTTGTACAACTAGTACTAAATTAAGATTTTATCAACGAAGTTAGTTTTCACATATGGCATCAATTTAATTCTTTTAGAAAGAAGATAAGATACCTAATAAATAAATAAAAAATTATTTTTACTTAAAAAATATTTAGTGATTAGGGCCTAAATGAAATTTTATTAGAAATCTTTTTTAGAATAGTTATTTTTACTAAATGTTTTTCCTATAAACAACTAATTTAAATAGATAATGCAAACAACTTATTCAAATAATTAATACAAATAGCTCATACAAATAACTCTTCCACACCCTCTAGTGGCGTAATTTTTTTGAATATTGAATTTGGATCTGGATTTCACTTTGGAATACAAACAACTAACATTTAACATCTGTTTGTCAAACAACGGTTTATGGATCTTTTGCCCCATGAGATTGCACTAGAGCAGGAAGACTATCTCCAAGAGTATATTACAAAAGATCTATGGAGCTCTTTTTCAGCTTGTATAGTGAAACAATGGTCGTGGGAAGATGAACAATCAAGGGGCACAATTAGGACCAAGGTAGGGGTGGTTAACCCAGGAAATATATATATATATATATATGCATAAGGAACTTATTTGAAGGCTTTAGACATATTATGGGTAAACAGCCCTAAAAAAAATTAGATTGACTTACTAGCCGCCTGACTTAATGGATCGCTTGTGCAGCTTAAACTCGGCCCAATTTAATTCCCAAAACCCGGGCTCCAACTTTTTAGAAAAAACTCAATTAAAATAAATTCCCACTTGGCCATTCTGCCCAGACAACACGGCTCCCACTCGACTCGCTGTCTGTCTGCCGCGCGCCCTCTCCAGTCTCCACGTACCACTTCAACTCCTGGGCTCTCAACCCCACGGCGGACGCTGCAATGCCATCGCCGGCGATCGACCCAGCCGAGCCCGACCAGTCCACCATCTGACAACTAACCAACAGGTTAGACTTAGGCCGAGTTAGGGTTTCGATTTGACGACTTTAACAGTTACATTTTTTTTTTTTGGGCTTGAATTACTTCTGATTGCTTTTTTCTCAACTTATGTTTAATAGATAGAGATTGATTAGTGAAATTGTTCGACGCCAAGCCTCTACTTCGACTCATCAATCAATTAGGTTTGTCTTGTTCTTTCCCAAATTTTCTCCTTTTGTGGTTAATTTTTCATGCCCAAGTTCAGTTTGATTCTGGACAAATTAGATTGTGTGATCAAGTATCAATTTTGTGTACATTTACAATTGTTAATTTTTTTATGAACGTCCCTGGAATTCCGAATTTTCACCTAAGTTTGATTCCTCCTTGTATTTTGTGGGGTTGGTGTCTAGAGGGGAAGGAATTGTTTTGAGTTGACTGGAAATTCCATGATTATTGTTTTCCATTGATTAATTCATGTGCATATTTTAAATGGGAAAGTGAAGCATGAAAATATGGATGGTTTCATGGTAATTTTATCTCTTGAGTGAACTAATGTGTTGGTTCCTGCTTGATTTTCTATTAATTGATCCAGTGCTTGGTGGCTGGCCGTTGCTCCATTGCTTGTTATGTGCTTGTCTCACCTCTTCATTTAAACTAATGTGTTGCTTGTTTTAACTAAACAAGCTTAATTTCTATTGCAATATGTCAATTTAATTTCTATCCATAGCTGATCCTATCATGTATCGATTCGAAAAAATGAAAAACCGTAAAGTTGTCATAGTAGATTATTATAATGTTTCATGTATTGTTTAAACTTTATTTTATGATACACATAGTAATGAATATTCGTAGGTGCACACCCGTGATTGGAAACTCTTGATCCACCCTGCGAACAGTCAAGGCATGTAAAAGTAATATTATTAAAATGTTGGTTGTATTTTACATAAAAATTTGTATTTATTTGTTTCAAATAAACTCTGTAAATATCGTTTGACTAATTAATTAATGAATTGCTTTCCATTAAAAAAACGATAGTATGTTGTAGAATCTCTTCAATTTTTTTCGCAGTTATGAAAATATCAATATCATATAGGGAGTTAGGGACCGCCCTCCCAAGGTTTGTTTGTAAGCTTTGGTGCAAGCCCAGTCTGTCGCCTCCTCCCCCATCCTCTTGCAACCCTAGTCCTCTTCTCTTTATTTATAATTTCTTTCCAATCTTCAACCCTCCCCACCACACAGCCAGCTGCCGGCCACCAACTGCCGACACTGTCCGCCACCTAAACCCTCTCACACCTGGATCTTCTAGTTTGGAGTTTGGTCTTTGGTATTTTCAATTTGGATCTTTTCAATTCAAGGTATACAAATCATCAAAAATCCATTATCTCTCAATTATTTGTTTTAGTGGGTATTTGACCTTGATTTTGCAACTGCTTTTAGCATTCTAAAATAGAAATTAGGCCAAACACCCATTTTTCAAAAAGTGAAAAACAGCGTTTGAAAAGTGATTTTAGGAAGAAGCCCCCAGTAGCAGAAACACCAAATTGGTGCTTTTGTTTCTGTTCCTCATTGATGGCCACAGTACATTACATATTTATTTTATGTCTTTAACCATTTGGCCCTTATGAACACAACTAATTGCTTCCTACCTCATACATAATCACCCGTTGAATTTGCTTTCTTAGAATTTCTCTCTCCTCTCCTCTCCGCCTCCAATCTCTATTTGAACTTCTCTCTCCTAAAAACTTCCAATCCTTCTCAATTGAAATTACTCATTGCAAATTCAATCTATGCCTCACAGCAACACTATTCTAGCATGAATTTAATTTCTTTTACCTAAATTTGATATAAAACTGCTTACAGCACCCTTTCCCTGAAAAAAAAGAGAAGTTAAAAAATTGAGGTAGAATCCCTCTCAATTTATGCTTCATATGCGATAAGCAAGCAAATACGAAAAAAGTTAAAAGAGTAATGATTATAGAGTGATGTATGGTGTTTTTGGTGAACTCTAATCTATTTGTCTATTTCTCTCTCATCTCTTTATTTCTTATGTTCAACGTTTATCTCTTTTTTTGTTTAGAGGGGGGCACTCATGAGATCATAGTTTTCTATAAATTGAAGTATGAAATTAGAATTTAGATGTATTATAATGGCATTAGCAAGCAAGGGGTCAAAGGATTTGTCAATAATAATCTTCACCAGCTGCTTCCGTAGATAGGCCACCGAGGGGAAAAATGAAAAGGAATAGGAGGTTATGTATAATAAAATGCAAACCGTTTTCACAAAAGCAAGACCAAACAGTTTAAATTTCTAATATAAAAATACTTCCGTTAAAGTTTGGTCAAACACTTATGAATTTATGTAAAAACAGTTTTTGGAAAAAATGTTTTTAATAAGTAGAAATGTTTTTGTAAAAGTTTGGCCAAACATCCTCTTATAATCATTAGTGATTCCAATTAGATGGTTTTGTTTGTACTTAAGTGCCTCAATTATGTATATGAAATTGAAATTAAAAGTTCACTAGACATTAATATGAAACTCGAATTGTGTATATGAAATTGATACTTTCACCAAGCATTAATTATGCCGAAATTGAAAGCTTGTATATGAAATTCAAACTTGAAATTAAAATTAAAATTTTACTTGTAACATATTTCAACGGTATATATGAAATTGAAATTGGAACTTTTGTCAGACTTTAATTTTATTGCAATGGAAATTGAAATTGAAATTTCATATGTAAAATTGATACTTGAGATTGAAAATTTTCTTAGACACTATTATTTCGACCCCCATTCCTTCAAATCCCGGCTTCGCCGCTAATATGAGGGATTCTAACGTCCATGTAATATCATGAGGGGGTGGGGGAAGTAAACTAAACCTTTTCTTCTATGGCTGAATGGAGGTAAACCAAATCTAAATTCTAACATATTCAACTTTTCATTCATTTCTAATATTCTCGATTTTACTTAGGTTTAGTAAACAGCTCCAAAAATGTGAATTTGAACTCTATCCCTTACCTAGAGCGTGATCTTCTTTTATGGTGTTTCTAATGCTTAGGCCCTCACGCCTCAGACTCGCACCTTCCAATCTCCCTGATCCCTTGACAGTTGCTTCAAACCCTAAATCCCTAACTCCACATTCCTCCATTGTAGCGATCGTAATTGTCGAGGCGTGCCGTACACCTGCGACCGACTGAAAATTCTTTGGCCTGGCCCCGAGCTCATCTCAGGTTCTTTCCGTAACCTTTAATTTTGAATGTCATTAGCTTAAATGGTTCATTGTACTAAAGCATGAATTTGTTTTATTACCTATGTTAATTTTGGAGAGCAGATTAGCTTGGCATTTGTATCACACCAATCATGTGGGCAATTAACTGAATTGTTTTGAAGTGGATTTGGATGCCTGAAAAATTCAAGGATTCTTTAAAATCGAGAAGATAATTGACAATTGCTGAGAAACAGCATCGCAGAACTGTTCTTGTCAGTTATCATGTGCCTCTGAAATTGGTTATATCAAAACTAAAAGAAAATTAGTGAAATGAGTAGGTTTTGGCTTTTGGTAACTGCCCCATTTTGTACATGGGTGTGTGTTCGTACAAAAAATGTGTTATTTTTTAAGGTACTTTTATACTTGTTTTATGCTCGTTATAATCTTATTTTTAAGGGTTTTATTTTATTTTATTTTGTTTTGTAAGTTTTGAATAATTTTGGAAAAATGCAAAGAAATGCGGGAAAAAGATGTCGAAAATGCCGGGAAATGGAAATTGGACCGAATGGACTTGAACTCAACCCAAAAGCCCTTTTGTTGTTTGGCCCAATTGAAAATTTTTTAAAAAAAAAGGAAACCAGCCCAAATAGAAAAAAATCGGCCCAGCCCTTTTCTTTTCCCCCAAGCGTGCGAAGCACGTGACTGCCCTCCAGCTAGGCGTGCGCCTCACGTGACCCGTGACACAGCCGCCTATTTCTCCTCTTATCTTCTCTCTCCTCTTAATTTCGGTTCCCAGAACCACGAAACCCCCGAAAGCCCCACCCAGAAAACCCTTCCCCTGCTTCATCCTCATCGCTCCTTTCTCTCTCTTCGATCTCCATCTTTCTCTCTCTTCGACGCATCACCAAACACGCACCACCATCCCCTCACCCACCAGCGACCACGTAGCCTGCCAGCACACTATCTTCATCCACCGTCCACGCAAGCTGTGAAATCGAAGGGTCAAGATTAAAGCTGAGTTCGTGTCTATATCAAGTTACCGGCCCCATTTGAAGGAGGTTGGGAATTTTAGGTTTTAATTAGGTTCAGTTTTACGTTTTTTTTAGGTTTAATTTTAGGGGTGTTCTTCGTTTACTTTCAGTCATTAGTGGTTTAGGGTTTGGTTTCGTTTTTGATTTGAATGTCGGATTAGGTTGCAATTGCGTTTAATTAGAGCAAAATATGTTTGTTGATTTGGGTAGTTTTGCGCACTCTCCAGTTGTAATTGCAAAGTTTTTAGGTTTGGTATTGAGGAACTTCGATGCACCCCGTCTCCTCTGTTTC
This sequence comes from Selenicereus undatus, assembly GCA_017589665.1. Classification (NCBI taxonomy): domain Eukaryota; kingdom Viridiplantae; phylum Streptophyta; class Magnoliopsida; order Caryophyllales; family Cactaceae; genus Selenicereus; species Selenicereus undatus. The sequence goes on from JACYFF010030890.1 coordinate 45,967, forward strand.
GAAGCAGAGCAGGTTCGGTTCGGTCTTACTTGGTTTGCTTTCAATTGCTGGGTTCGATTAATGGTTGAATTTGATAGATTGATGATAATGGATGATGATTGATGAAAAACCCCCTCCCCTGCTGCTCAGTTTTTGTTTTGTTTAGACCTGTTAATCTCGGTTTGGGCAAGTCTGGGTGTTGATTAAATTTCAGTTTCAAGTTTGTAGGTTTAATTTTAGTATATGTCTCGGTTTTTCATTCCAGTTTTTCGTAATTTAGAGTTTGGCTTCAGTTTTGACTTAGAATTCTAAGCCTGCTGCTCACTTTCATAGCTCTGCTAGTTTTGAATTCTGTTGAATGAAGTGTGGTTCGAATGGCATTGATTCTGGGCTGGAATGGCTCAGTTTAGTTATCCGCCCCTTCCCTTGTTTGGCGTGTGGTTTGATTAAGCAGTATGATAGATTTCGAAGCTGGGTTCTGTATTGTTGAATCTGAAACATTATTTTGAAGTTTGATGGATTTCGAGTATGCCATGTTTAGGTTGTAGTTATGGTTTGCATTATACTCTGTTCTGCTGGCTCTGCTACTTTAATCCCCTGCCCTGTTTTCATGAACATGATATGGCTTTTCTGGATGTGTGACTAGCTGAAGTCAGAATTAGATTCTAGGTTTGCTATTGTTGCTAAATCTGGCAAGATTTTGTTCCCTTCTCCTGTTGTTAGGGTATTCAGTTTAGTTTTGGTGCTGATTATTCAGGAATGTGCTCGTTAAATGCTTGAATCAGTTGAATGTTTCTGTTTTTGGTTGTCCTCTAATTTTAGTTAAGTTTACTTCAGTTTGGTTGATTTTAGTAAAGTTAATTCGTTTGGTTTATAGTCGATTTTGGTTGCTCCATAATTGTCAACACGGTCGAGTTTGGTTTGCTAGCCCATATAGTTTAAAGGTTATTATAACTTGCACATATTTGGGAAATATTTAGAATTTGATTCGTTTATGAACTTTAATCTCAGTTATTCACTGTTTTAATTAATTTAGAATGATGCTAGATTAGCGTAATTTCGTGCTAAGTGACCTAAATCTTTTCCGTTGTCCCCGAGGACACGACCCTCAAGTTCTACTGCGAAAGCTATACGCTTGCGGTTTATCACTCGAAATTTTCCCAGTAGTGTGCCACCCTTGGTGTCTTTCTGATGCATGAGAGTAGGTTTGGCTTTTTATTCAGTCATTGCTTCAATTGTTTTTCAAGTCAGTTAATTTCAGGTAATTAGATCTGTAACGTCCCTGATATGTGTTTGAGGGAAGTGGAAAGATTATGACTTTAAACTGGTTAAGGTTTACCTGGTGTAGTGTGTCTATGATAATTGAACAAAGGACTATAATTCTGCTTATCTTTAATCTGTGCCTATTATCAAGTCAATTATACTTGTGGAAAAATCATGAAAGTAACATGGATGCACCCAGGATTTTTAGTTTGAAATGGAGAAATATTTCAGAAAGGTGGCTACCCTCTCATATTAGCCATGATATTTGTGTTTCCATAGCCAGCGTTGAATTTGACATCATATGTTTAGTTAATCTCTGAACGCCCCTTTCTTCAAATTTTGGATCAAGTATTGTTTTAGAGATTCTTGTGTTCATCTGAGGGCCAAATCATTGTATTAGATTTCTGGATTTTGACTTGGGTGAAGCATGAAAGATTGCCATTTGTCATTAAATACCCTAGTTCTGCCCATGCCTGGGGATTGCATTTCTACATTGGCACAGTTGCTTTTTTCTAATTTTCCCCTTAAGCCAACAGATGTATGCCTCTTTTCCATACTATCATTCTGTCCTTGTCGCTTGCCTTTATTATTAAGTAGATCCTAGCATGTGGTTCTTCGCCTCGACTTACTTCCTGAATGACTCTTTTCAGCCTGTATAGAAGGGCTTGGAATTGATGAGTATGGCTACAGAGCAAAAAGCAGGAGAAAACCAACAGAACCAACAAACTAGTGCTGGTAATCAAGCGGCCGGGCCTGCAGAAAGAGTTGTAGCTAAGTATCATGAGCTCAAGGAACATGCAGAAAAATACCCTTATGTATGGGCATCATACGCTGTTGTGTATGGCGGATTTGGCCTTTGGTTTGCCTACAGATGGAGAAAGCTCCGAAAGACTGAGGACAGAGTCCGAGCCCTTCAAGAGCGTCTGCGTAAACTTGCTCAAGCCGATGAATCAGCTAGTAGCAGCTCATCTGCCAGTGCAATTTCGGAGAAGCCATCTGGAGCCACAGATGTTGATAAACGACCCAAATAATTCTTACGTTCTTTCTGATTATTTGAGTAGTTTTTGCAGTTTAGGTAGCATTTTGGGATGCCTCGTAGGGAGATTTAACCCATGTTCCCTTTGTTGCTAACGGTTTGGATACAATGAGTGTGTAAAGCTCGGTTTAATTTTGCTTATGGTGATTGCCATTTTTGTTAGGACTTAGAATAGCTTAAGCTGGAATTAATGAGGAAATTGTATTTTTGACAGGTTGACACGTTGTGTTTTTGAATATTTGAACAGAATACAGCTTTTGACTTTTGAGGATCTACGCCTTTATACTTTGTTAACCTGTGGAAAGAGACCAGTTTGATTTATGTAATCTTTGTCTTTCCGGACATCCCTTGTCTTGTGGTACCTCCAGCTGTTTTTGGTTTGAAAGCACTGCTTGTATTCTTATAACGAGTTGTGAGTGCTATAAAATTTACAGTTGATTCTTGATTGAGTAAGGCTGTGATTACAACAGTAACTGCCAGTGGTCTCGCAGAAGCTAATGTAGGTTTCATTTCTGCGGGGTCGTCAATAGCCTTGATTGACAAACTGGGGAAATATGACAACAATAAGGTGTTTGAAAGAGATAAACCTCTTCAAAGCACAATGAATGGCAGACCTTATGATTGAGGCTTGGTAGATAACCTATAGAACTCGACTCTGAGTAGTTGAAGGGGATTTACCCCAGAATCCAATTACATTTCTAGTTCAGTTTTCAAGGACTCTTTAAGGTTTAAGTTTTCTAACCTTCTAAGACTTTGTCTACTTATACAAACAACACAAACAAACAACAACTCCCAGTATGGGTCCTACTTTTGTCGGGTCTGGGGAGATTCAGATGTAGGCAATCTTACCTCTACCGGCATTCCTGCCTGTAGACTTTGTTTACTTATAATGTTTAGCAAATGTTCAATATGAGTGGGTATGTACAATATGGATTTTTTTTATTTTTTTTTTGGTGTTTGTTTCAAGATTGGGTCTATAGAACCATGTACTTTATGTCTAAACTCTAAAGGTTGGAACTTATATCCATAGAATTATATACCAGATTCAAAGAATTGTACGCAAGATACTGAATTTTCTTTTTTTGATAGAACAAGATACTAAATTTTCAATCGAATTTGAGTTGAATTTCTTTTTTTGATAGGAATTTGGGTTGAATTTCTATACGAATGAAGTTTTGTTGTAATTAAGTCTATCAATATATAATGATATCGTTATGGTAAAATGAAAAATCTTCAACATCTCTAAATAAAAAAAAAAGAAAAAGGTTTCAGATGAACAAAAGAATTCCATTTTCTAAAGGACGCATAAAATGAAAACTTGAGATCTGGAGCTCCACATAAAAGAGGCCAAAATTCCTACTCGTTGTATTTTACCTGTTCTTTGCCAAAATTTAAAAAAAAAAAATCAAAAATAAAGTGTTGACCGACATATAAATCGTTCAAACAAGCGACAATTATTCTCATTGATTTTTTGATAAAAATTATATATCCTCATTGATTAAAAGGGCCAAAAACCCAAAACAAAACCTAAACAGCTTGCCAAAAATAACAGAAATCTTTATACCTTTTTCTTTCCATATTGAAACGGACAATAATTAATTTTGAAATTAATTATAAAATCACTTATAATGATTTAAAAATTTTAAAAAACCCCTTAAAAAACCATATATGCTGTTATTGAAAACAATCAGAGATTATGTGAAAAAGAAATAAGATCATTATCATGATGGTATGAGAATTTGATTTCTTTTCCAATTTGTAACCCTTGAGAATCTCTTTGAGGATTCCCTATATATATGTTCCACACTACCTAAAGTTTCATCCCATTTTTCTCTGTTAAGCCTTATTATGGGGGGATTTCTCTTAGAACAAAATGATCCCACAAGATCAATTTCAACACATTCTTCTTTAGAGAGTTCATTATGTATCCCTAGTGACTCTATGGAGGACTTAGAGATTTTTAATCCCAACCATGATTTTACATCTTCTATATTGGACTGTGACTTTCATGATGATTTCTTGCTCATCCCTCCTTTCTTTCCACATGATCAAGAGTCCCAAGAGTCATTCTCATGTGGACGACATTCCAACCTTAGACTTGATGAATATCAAAATAGTAAGTATTTAGACGCTTCACATCATACTACTTTAGAGTCCCAAACTCGATTGGTTACTTCAAAAACAGGACTCATCGATTCGACGTACAAGAGGCAGAGGAAGAGGAGCCAATGCCCAAGGGGTAGGAACTCATCATGGGCTAAGTTGGATTTGTGGAAGCATATTGACTATGAACCACCACCCCATAACGAAGTTAGACCTCATAAGCCGAGAAGGTGCACTCATTGCCAAATTGAGAAGACACCACAATGGAGAGAAGGCCCAATGGGCAAGAAAACACTATGCAATGCATGCGGGCTTCGACACAAGTCGGGTCGGTTACTACCCGAATATCGACCCGCCGCAAGCCCGACCTTTGATGAGGCTAAGCATTCCAACTTCCATAAGAAGGTGGAGAAAATGAGGGGTAATGCCAAGAGGTCTAAGGGGGACACCATGCTAGCATAATGTGAAATAATCGTAATTATGATTAAATTTTTCTTTCTGTTATAGGGTTGATTATACTTTTTTGTTCGTAATTACTCTCATTATTTATTTAATTTATTAGCATGGGGTGAAATTTTGTTAGGACTTAGGGTTATTAGTAATATTTAACATTTTTTAGAATAATTTATAATTTAATAATGAGCCTTGTTTTTTTTGGCTTTATTGTATAAGATCCTAGAAGCACTTGCTATGGCGCATGTGCGATTAGTTTTCCCTCCTTGGGGGCAACCCCTTATCCTTTCTATTCTTCCTTCCTCCCCATTTCCCCTCATTATTCAATTGTTATAACTTTTATTATTCTTATTATATATAGCTAATTAATAGCGTCCAAAAAAAAAATAAAATTCAACGAAGGTTTCCAAAATATATGAACCCACAAAATAGTGCAACCAGTTGAGATTCTCCATATATTTGTGGTTTTCCGCTTGGGAACCAAACGCAGGTTTTGTTCCATTATATTTTATCTTGGGTTGACTTGACCACCCCGCTTAAAAAAGTTCCATTCTTGTAATCCTACTTGTGTCTGTAGGTTGCCCATGTACTCTATTTGATTTTTGGGAGGAAGTAACGGCAGTTGTAGGTTTTGCCCACCACCTGCTCGATTATATTCCTGTGAATTATACAGGTTATCTTTTTTATCTTGGGTTGACTTGACCAACCCCCTTAAAAAAGTTCCTTTCTTGTAATCCTACTTGTGTCTGTTGGTTGCCCATATGTTCTATTTGATTTTTGGGAGGAAGTACTGGCAGTTGTAGGTGTTGCCCACCACCTGTTCGATTATATTCCTGTGAATTTTACAGGTTATCTTTCTTGACATCATTGTGGCTGTTTGATGTACTTTATGGACGAAAAGGGAAAAATTTATCCTAGGGAAAAGAAAAAGGAATTTGTTCCACTACACTTGTCCGACTCCGAGTAGAGTAGTGGACTAGCCAGTGCATATCACTTTTGCTCAATAAAAAAGCTCCAAGAAATGAAAGAGGATTTTTTATGAGTGGGTACGTTCAAATTCAGATATTCGTATTCTTTGGCCACCAAAGAAGTGAAAGAACCAAAGTAAGGCTATGCCATTCCATTCTCACTTTTCATATTTAATCTTTCCTGTTTCTCACTTTTCCTTTGTTTTTAATCCCCTTGAAGTTGGATGACCTGTGGCTGTGGGTTCCTTGGAGTACCCTGTAAACTATGTGGTATCACGATCGTGGTTGTCCATTTCGTCTTCTACTGGCTTCTATTGTTTAATTAATGAGGGATTTGAGGAGCCATGGTTGAACCAAGTAAGTTTCCTTAGCTTCCCAATAATATTTATTGTCTCTTCAGATTTTATTGGTTGCCTTTCTTGGGACTGGATAGTTTGGGTTGCACTGAAATTTGCTGTTGAAGTGATACTTGTGAGTACTTGGGTTGATGTCCTTGTTCTGAGCTGTGAGTTGTCAATGTGTTATTATAAAGGGTCGCCTTGCAATTGTAAATCAGCAGTTGCTTCATATTTGGAGACCCTCCCATTTTCGATTATAGTATTCTGGGTCGTCTTTCCTATCTTTTATGAAAGTACGTGGGAGTCTAAGTTTCAACGGGTTGGTGTTTTTGCTGATAATACAATTCAGCCTCAGAAGTTTACTTTTCTTTGGACTGCGTTACTCAATGGCATTGCTTGCTACTGAAAATATTTCTCAACTTCTGTTGACTGTTGTTGATCTTAATGTGTTCCTGCCTTGTGCTTTGAATGCCAACTGAGGTAAAGAAACTCTGCATGAGTTCTGTTCAGATACCGGGAAGAGCTATGGGTCTCACTTACATGTTTCCAATCACATCTGGATGAGGACAATGCTGGGTTTGTTCATTTTGACCTTGCTGTTAAGTGACTGTTCCTCGACATCACCTCCTGATGTACAAGGTAATGTAAGGAAGCTTTCGTTGTATTCTTTCTTGAGATTGGTTAGGGTTGTAGATATCCGTGGCCTATGAGCTGTTCTCTTGGGGCTTAACCATTCCCATGTTGGGTGCTGGTCCTGCTGGACCTGGATTTGGGTGTTTAGACATGGCCAATCTGAGTTTTCTTGATTGCCTTACGAGATGAAATATGTAGGATTATACACTTCAAGGTTATGTTTTTGGAATTTAGTTCTTTTTCCTGCATTGCAATTTTTAGTACAAGAATGATTGGACAGTTTATGCTGTACATCACCAGACTCAGCTGGTTCTTAATGTGGATGTGTTTACATCTTTCACTTGTCAGGCAAAGCTTTGCATGATCTCTTGACATCGTTGAATGATTCCTACCGTAAGATTAAAGATTGGAATCATTTCGAGGTTAGCCCTTGTTCAGGCTGGTCTCATGTCACATGTTCTAATGGACATGTCACATATCTGTAAGTTTTCTGACTCTGGGGTTTTCACTGTTCTATTTTGCCAGGCGTCATCCTTGTAGGTCAACTTGTTTTATGTGGATTAACCCACTTCCCTCTTGTATTCTGCAGGAGCCTTGGTGGGATTGGATTCTCTGGAAGCGTCTCTCCTGCCATATCTCGACTGAAGTTCTTGAATAGCTTGTAAGGAAACATTCTGAATTCCTTGTGCCTTTCACTCTGATGCACGTTAGTCTGCATGATTCTATTTACCTATTCAGCCTCAAGCTGCAAACAAAACAGTCAACCCAGTGCCTTTTAGTGAGGCTTTCACTTGCAGGCCATGAATGTTCAGACTAGACCTGTAGCCAATTCCATAACCTGATAAGCGAAAGCCAGACCCAAATAAAGCATGTGTTCTCAACCGAATGACTCCTTCTGACCTAAACATTCCAGCAACAAATTCTAACTTAGTCTGAAATCAGCGTTTACTTTGTGAAGTCCAATTTGGACCATGTTACTTCAACTCAGGTACAAAGTTTGACAAGAGTGCATTTCCACATGTCAGACTTGGTTGCTTTCTAGGATATTGTGGGGTTTTAGCCTGTATTAGAGTTATCTACTGCAGCGTTCACATTCAAATGTCATCTGTACAATGCAGATATGTTAACCGTGATTGGAATTCTGTCATAGATTTTAAATTTCATGCATCTATGTGTATATTTCTATCATGGATGTCAACGCTATAGTCGTTTCAACTAGACCCTACATTGGAAAGGCATCTGCTAAACTGCTTTACCAAAAGCAAGAAGAATAGTTGAAGGGTTTTGATTTAGCCCATTATTATTCATTAGCTGAAAAATACTACCTGCTGAAAATGACACACTGCATAAATACTCCAATCTCTCTCTTAGAAGGAAAATACTACCAGATCACATCAATGTAATTTCCCGGTGCAACATCTACATATTTTTTTTCTTTTTGTGGGGGGGTACATGACATCTATTGACTTTAATATCTATCTTATTACTGTGTGGTTAAAGAAAGAGAGTATTTTTATCAGCCAAAGTATATGATTCAAGAAAGAGATCCTCGCATGAGACAGCTATTGAATAGTGTATAGTTTGTTGCTGGTGCTGGGGAGCAACTGTTGAGATACGCCCTTTTTCTTTTTGTTAATAGTTTCTTGTATTGTTTCATGTAAATAGCATTTGACTTTACGCAGGGAATTGCAGGATAACAACCTCTTAGGTGTTCTAACTGATTTTCTCGGTAGCTTGATGTACCTAGAAACTGTGGATTTGTCACATAATAAGTTTCATGGTCACATACCAAGCAGCTGGGCACAGCTCTCCAACCTGAAACATCTGTAAGCTCTGTCTTCAACTTCTTGCAGCTTGTGATGTTTTCTTTAATTTATGGGCCTACCTGGCTACCATATATTCTCTATAATTCTTAACTTGTTAAGAGGATCAATAATAGTTTTCCTCACTGTTGGCTTTCTGTTTCACAGTGATCTTTCATCAGACAATCTAAGTGGCACAATCCCACCTCATTTCTTGTCAATTGAGACATTCAAGTAATTACTTTATACATCTAGTCTTTTTACCTGTCTCAATGTTACGATGCTACTGCTTGCCTTAACCTCGTTGGGAGACATTGTGTTCTAAAACCTTGAATAGATCCAGAAAACAGGTTGTTTGGGGGAGGTTTTTGATCAAGTTGATTCTTTACAAGGTTGGAACAAATATAAGCAATATCATTCAAACAAATTTTGGGTCTGTTGTTCTGTTCACTCTAGTGGGGTTAGCTCAGGTTCAAGTCAATATCAAGTTGTCTTATTTCACATTTGAGTTTGGTAGTTAGTCTTGTATAGGCTGATTTTGTCTACTCCAACCTTAAACAACAGACACCGTGCACAATCTGCACAGGCCTTCCATATTATGAAGAACAGAGGAGCTACTAGCCTAGTATTGGCCTTCCGTTCCAGTCAGCATTCTGAGTTCTGACAGTCTGAGAGAATCATGTCTGACATGTCAGATCAAAACAAATTTACTGTTTCATCATCAGGGCAAGATTTAACTTACATCAAGTTCATAGTTGTTCTTTTGGGCATATCTGATGCTGTTGTTCATGTGGCATGGATTAGGTTTACTGAGCTAGGTTTGTGCATGACAATTCTAGTGTTGAGTCCGGACAACCAAAGCTAAGTGCTCTAAATAAATGTTAACTTAGTTTTACAGGAACTAACCTTGCATGTGGTGCTAGTTTTGAGACACCTTGTGCCTCAAGCTCTTCAGTTCAAGGGAGATGTTTGTTATTCTCGCACAAGTGACATCTCACATTTGTTCTTTTTTGTTAAATTCAAATTTCGATTGTTGCAGCATGTTATGCCTGGATTAAATGTTACATGCATCTGCAGTTTCCACCAGAAAATCGAAGGTCGAACTTGCCATTATTGCTGCAAGTTGTGCTTTCTTGCTTTCATTACTAGGAGCTGCCTTCATATATTGGCGACATCAACAACATAATAAGTTAAAAAATGAAGTATTTGTAGATATTGCAGGTACATACCTCCTTTTAGTCTCCTTGTGATGCGTCTATCTGAAAGTTTTTCCGTGTATTGGTAGTCATGTTCAATTAGCTTCTTACTCTTAGTGAAATTGAGGATGACCAGTCATTTATAGTTGAATGTCCAAATACACCCACGATGAATTTACCATGCTGATTTTTCAGTGTGACCTTGACTGTTGGTATCCAAACTTAATTGAAAATGATCAGACAAAACCCAAATTGAAATTCATCTTACCAGCATTGGTGGCATTTATATGGTAAGCTTATTGGAGAAATTGAATGTGACCTGAACCCAGCATGACTTGACTCAAAACCCACTCTATCTAGACGTAAATGTTATCCAAATACAAACTTATGGTCTATTACACAGGTCTCTCCAAATATCTAATGGTAAAAGCTACATGGGCTTAAAATCTTTCACAATGTAGAAACGTGCTCATTTCTTGGCTACTGGGACAACTTCTGATGTTTGAGCATTAACTGAGGTCTTTAATCTTCTCTCTTTCTAGGTGAAGATCAATGCAAAATCTCCTTAGGCCAACTGAAAAGATTTTCATGGCGTGAGATACAAATTGCAACCAATGATTTTAGTGAAACTGGCATCATTGGCCGAGGAGGCTTCGGAAAGGTTTACAGAGGCAAGTTGTCAGACAACACAGAGGTGGCCGTAAAACGCCTATCGGACAGCCAAATTCCAGGTGGGGAGGCTTCATTTCTGAGGGAGGTCCTGTTGAGAAGTGTTGCAGTTCACAGGAATCTCCTTCGGTTGATTGGGTTTTGTACAACTGAAACAGAGAGAATCCTTGTGTATCCCTATATGAAAAATTTGAGTGTTGCGGATCGCTTAAGAGGTGACAGCTTTTCCTGTTGGTTTTTTTATTTATATATGCATGTGATTTCTGGTGTTGCTAATCTGAGGTGTAATGCCTTTAGAAATTTAAAATTGAGGATTGCACAGCAATGTCAAGAGTTCTATACTCTTTAAATTGCCTTTACTCTGAGTTCTGACCACCTCAGTTCACTGGACCAATTTAATCAACAAATCTTCCTCAACCTTCTTGTTTCTCCCTTTCCTATGTTTCAAAAACTTTGCTCAGACTGATCTAGTGATCTATTATGAGGCCAGTGATGAATCTGAGCTGCTTAGACTGACCTTCCTGGGTAACTAATTGAGTCACGCCATGCTAGCCTGGTTCAACCACCCCCCTCCCCCAAAAGGGCAAATGACAACCTAGCTCATTTAAAAAAAAAACAAATTGCAGGATCTTGTTCATTTGAGTAATCATTGGCAACCACAAACCTTGCCTTGGTACTTCATACTTCC